>PVJX010003975.1:0-37987 GCA_004027295.1 Dolichotis patagonum
AGCTACTGTATTGCCTTAAGTTCATGCTTGATCAGATGGTTAAGGAGTACATGTGTGTGGCTTAAAGCCTGGGGTGGAAGACCTGGGAGAAGAACCAGCCTGGAATAAAACACGGGGTGGATCATGGCATTCATTCTTGTTTCTAGTGTCTTTTTGTCTGTCTGTTTGTCTGTCTGTTTATCTGTCTGTCTATCTGTCTATCTATCTATCTATCTATCTATCTATGTATCTAGATTGGCTGATCCTAAACTCCAAGTTTTGCCTGAGTATTCAAAATAATGTGTAATTTTAAAAATGTCATTTAGAATAAGATGTGACTTTGATCATAGAAAGGTCTTAAATTTATATTGAGATTAACAAATAGACTGGCTACATGGTTAGCCTGGCTTGGTCATAAAGTGATTTTGTAGTAGAAGAACTTTAGTAAGAGACTCTACTTTGAGAACAATGTAGATATTCCAGTCTTCTCAGAGACTCAGGATCATCATCATCAATCTTGTTGCTTTCCAGACACAGACCAGACACAGGTAGTAGCACCAATATTAAGATGCCAATAGAGGGACAATAACCCAGGCTATAGATCTGGCTCATCCATCCAGGGCATCATGTGTAATACCCTGGAATTCGGTGACCTCAAATTTGACATTGGAGAATGTACCATCCTGAGTGTGAACTACAGGAGCTGGCAGTACTGTTAGGTGATATGCATAAAGGAGTACTGCTCAAGAAAAATAAATTAGAAAATATCATTTAAAGTTTTGTGCTTTCCCAGGGTTATTTCACTTTTGTGCATTGTAAACCTCTAAGGAGGAGATATATACATTTACTGAAGTAGAACTTTTTGTTCTTCCAGCATCTCCCTGGAGGAATTCAGGAAGAAAAGTAGGCCTTTACTATTTGCATATGCTGAATAATTTTCTTCTTTCTTTCTTTCTTTCTTTCTTTCTTTCTTTCTTTCTTTCTTTCTTTCTTTCTTTCTTTCTTTCTTTCTTTCTTTCTTTCTTGGTCCCTAACAGTAGGAAGAGAAAGAAAGGTATAATAAATAAAAAGATCTTGTACTTTAGCATTTTTTTCCAGAACAGGGACAAAATCCAGAATGGTATTTTTTGGACACAGAATAGGAGCTGTGCTCTGATGAGATTCCATAAACTTACGTGATCACCGGAAGTTGAGTGGAAGTTGCAGAGACACACACGTTGTCTTAACTATCTCTTTGTGAGGGACTGATCCTAGATTGTGTGCATTTTCTTGATCCTATGTGCTTCTTTTTCCCTAGACACCATTTACATGAAAGGGTTTGATGAGCAAGGAGCTCAACACTGACTGTAGGGATTCATGCCTTTATTTCATATTTGATTCCACATGAAAAAGATATCTTTCTGTTTAGTCCTTTGAGGCGAGAGAGAGACAAAGGAGAGAGAATGGAGAAGGAAAGAAAAGAGGCCTTTGTAGAGGGCACAGGAGGGCTGCCTAAGACATGCAAGTACCTTCTGAAGGGAACAAAGAAACTGTAGACTTTTATTTGGGGATGACAGGGAGTGGAGGTAAATAGGCAGGTGGAATGACGTATTGACAGCTGATTGGGGGAGCACTGGCGCACATATGAAAAGCAGGATGTTCTACTTTCTGGAACCTCCAAGAAGAATGGGGAAGTCAGTGCTGAAGGGAGGAGCTGTCCAGCGCCATTTTGACTCACATAAGAGAAAAACCTGTCATTTTTTCTAACAATTTTAACCGTTTCTTTCTCTCCTATGAAATCACTCTGGGAGTGAAGTTGTTGATATAAATATCATTGAACTCAAGACACAATTATTACCCTTTTGTAAAAAGAGTTATGGACCAGGGATTTCTTTAAGTCTTAGGCCATCTGAGCCCTGAACATAAGACAACATAGCCAACAATCACAACCACTACTCAGGAGACATTCTGATGCTTGCCATATTATGAAGTAGTACAGAAAGTGTTGGTTTGGAACTAGAATTAAATATGTTGGTTTGTCGTCTGTGTTGAATTTGAGGCT
This sequence comes from Dolichotis patagonum, assembly GCA_004027295.1. Classification (NCBI taxonomy): domain Eukaryota; kingdom Metazoa; phylum Chordata; class Mammalia; order Rodentia; family Caviidae; genus Dolichotis; species Dolichotis patagonum. The sequence continues at coordinate 2,021 of PVJX010003975.1, forward strand.
TATGAACACTATCCTCTGAAGAACATTGCTGAAGGGGAAATCCCAGCCGACTGGTGGTGAAGATTCTGGCTGTATTTGGGGAACCAGTTTCCCAGGGGAGAGTGACCTACAGAGAGTCTGTAATGAGGCCAAGAGCATGCTTTTCTGTCTCTTCTGCTGCACAAGGACAATATACCCGTAGGACAGCTAGACCCAGCAGGCGACCCAGGGGGGCTGGGTTGGAAACCTCTGCTGGATGTTTCCTTGTTTTTTTACCTGTCCGTAGTTGCCTGTAGAGTCTTTGTTCTGTAATTATGGACCAGAGACTCTTAGGGGGCCCAAGATCCTTTTAAGGCCTTGTGAGTCCAACATTGGTAATAGTAATGTGTTATTTGCTTTTATTACTTTCCATCTCTTACAAGAGTGGACTTTTCCGGAGGCTGCACGATGCTTGACATTGCAATAGATTGGATGTGGGGTAGGTGAGAGAAGCCAGCTGTCTTCTATTGAGCCAGACAGCAACAAGATTTAAAAAAAAACATAAACATGATAAACTAAAAATATAAAGTGTTATTTATACTGACATGCCATAGATTGTTGTTTACAGTGACTTAATACATTTTTGTTTAAAGTATTTTTTCACTTCGAATCTAATATGGCATTGATAACATGTTACTTATATGGACTAATGAATACTTTTGGGGGACTTGTTTTAGTATTCATATGTGCTATATGAAATTGCATGTATTTTAATCTGACTATCCAACCTGCTCATCTATTATGTCATATTTTCAAGGAGATCTTGCTTCAGGTGTTAGCACCTTCCCTTTGGGAGAAAGGTGGAGAAACTGAAGTGCTTCTCAGTGTTTGACTGCCAGGTTGATGACGAAGGACACATGGGGTTACTCCTGGTGTCTTTCTGACTTTGCAGCAGTTGGGTATGAATTTCTCCTGGGAAGTTTTGACGGTTACTTGAAGGGCATCTCCTGTAAGTGTGCCAGGCCTCCTCAACTCAATGCGGCCAGTTCAACCACTGATATTGGTCCGTTCTCCATCATTTATTACCAAATACAGCGTGGCTGTGTCTTGTCACTTGTACAGTTGCATCAGTTCCTAGTGTAAAAGCACTGGAGTTTGCCAAGAGAGAGTTCTAGAGCTGGCTTTCAAGAGGCTACTCTGGTATTATCTCGATTGATTCATTCATTCCTCCATCCCAATTCTTTCCTCCTTCTTTCAGCCTTTCCTTCCTTTCTTATCTTCTTCTTTTCTCCATTTCTTTCCCTTTTTCTTTCCTCCCTTTCTCCTTTTCCCCACTTTTGCCAATTTGTTCAACAGCTGTTAGTCGCATTCTGTAGTAGGGGAGGGATTGTGTTAAAGTGCTATCTTTCAGGAGAAAATTTCAAAGATTTTGTTCTTGCCTTCAAGAAACTTGATGGATGTTCCAGAATTCTTTGTAATTAACATGCTAATTGAGTTCACAAGACAATGATGCATATAAACCATAACGTAAATGTGTTACTTCAGTGGGGGGGGTTAGTCTTTCCAGTAGGTTCTATTTCTTAGCATCTCCCTATGGAAAAGACCAGGACTGGACCAAGGGGAAAGTCACAGGACTGAGCCAGTTTACCGCTTGTGAATGCAGTTTGAAAGCTTGCATGCTATGGTGTCCATTCATCCACATGTGGCTTGTTCTTGTCCCTCTTATTTTCTTAAACTTAGTTTTTGGATATAATTATAGCAGCATTTTAAACTGTGATGAAGTTTTCTGTTGGAGGCAGCAATTCTTTGCTTATTTCTGCTATGTAAAAATCTTTCCAGTCACTTCCATTTCTTAAAATCTCCCTATGGAAAGACTAGGGTTGGACCAAGAGGGAAGCTGCAGGACTGAGCTAGTTTACTACCTCTGAATGCAGTTCAAAAGTTTGCATGCCGAGCAGTGCTTTCAGGCAGATGTTGTTATTTCTATTTTACACACGAGGAAACAAATTTCAGAAGGCTAAGAAAGGCTAAGCCCGAAGTCACCCAATTGTGTGACATAGTCCAAATTTGTAGTCACATGCAAACACAATTTCCTGTGTTAGACATAGTGAGGAGGCAAGTGGCAATTACTCAGGCCTGTGTCTGGGGGCTCTGTCTCCTTTCTTAACCTTTTCTTTAGAAAATGTAAAAGGGCAGTGAGTAGCCTGCTAGACCCCCTTCTTTTGTCTATTCTGCATTGGTGAATAAGACAGAGATCATGACTGTCTGGGCATCTGATTACACTGCTAATGACTTCCTGGGAGGGCTTGATGGTTTGTTCTAGGAATTCTCAGGTGAATAAATATGAAAACAAGGACAAAATAATGAAGGCAGAACAGCAGCACATTATAAGAAAAATTGCAGTAATTTAATATCTGAAGATATTAAATCAAACATTTGAAGAACTATCGTGTGAAGAAGGGATTAGCTTTGCTCTGGGGAGACGAACGAGGGGAAACAGTAAAGGGAAATTATAGGCAGGAGTTGCAGGACTCAATACGAGGATGTTGTCTTACTCTTTTTAAATTAGACTTTGCACAATAGTATAGGTCCTTTGGAAGGTTTTGTGCTCACTGCCATGGGATGGTCATTGCAAAAGGGTAGTGTGAGGGCGTGTGAGTGATGTGTCCCTTAACATTTGTGACCTTGCACAGTGTCACATCCTGGCAGGTATTTAGGAACCCAGGCTCAGAGGCTTAGAAAGTGCTTGTCCTTTGGAAGGTTCCTTTTAATTAGAGTTAATTAGGGAAGATCATTAAAAGCAAAAATGGTGGATGGGCACCTGGGCCTTGGCCACCTCATCCAGAACAAGTCAGGTGAGGATGGGCAGGGCAGCCAGCCCCTCTCTTTGGCTGTTATCCCAGATGGGTGTCCCATGAAAATAGAGTCCAGCTGGGCTGCCCGGGACAGATAGGACAGGTCGGGGGAATGAACATCAAGTTGACCTTTAAGACTTCCTTGAGGATCTCAGCCTTGGCACATGATGTTCATTGTTCATTTCATACCGCCACTACCATTTCTAAAATCAGCATTTAACTATACAAGTCGTATAGTACTTATGACTATATTCTCAGGGGTAAAAAGTCAAACTTCATAGAGGAGACTGAAGAGTTTTTGCTTCTGTGTCCCCAGTGTCCAGTGGTCTGGGAAGAGTAGGACTGGATGCACATGTGTTCACAGGTGAAGGATGTGATGGGAAACCTGGGATTGGGAAAACTTCCACTGTTCCCGTTGTCATGATTTTACCTGGTGGTAGGAGTGAATGATCAATTTGGAAAGCCTAGTGCAAAATAAAATTGGGAAGATTACAAGTTTGAGCCCAGCCTGGGCAACTTAGCCAGACCCTGTCTGAAAATAAAAAAAACACAATAAAAGGGCTAGGGATGTCACCCAGTGTGGACGCCCTGCGTTCAATCCCCAGTACCAAATGAAAACAACAACAACAACAACACCACCACCTTCACCCATACGCCTACCACTGAAGGTAGTGTTGGCAATCACTTCTATTAATTATTTTCTTTATCCTATGAATATTTGTGGGTTTTTTGGCTTGTTTGTTACATTTGTCAGGCCAGCTGATTTTCTCTTTTATAAGGGGAAAAGGTTGAGCGAATCCCAGCTGTAATTATGAATCTCATTTCAGCTTCCTAAATCCTGTAATTAGAGAAATCCTAATGAGAGAGCCATAGTTGGGCTGAAATTCCAGTCTTCAGTGTGGTTATAAAGTGTTCATTTGTGTCCCGAGGGTCTTGGTGCTTGACTGGGGACACAGAAGAGGTGGATTTGGGAAGAGCTGGCCACATGGCCCAGGAGAGAAGCCTCCAGGAGTGGGGTACTGATAAAACCCCTTCTCAGTTGTCTTGGTTACTGAGGTCTGGCACATACGTGATGCTGAGGAAAATGGGGACGCAGGTGATAGTGTGGACATCACTAACTGTGGGGTGTAGAGGTGGCTCAGGGGGGTTGCTAGGTCTGTTTGCTGATTGGTCAGGAAAATGCATGGTAGCTGTTTTGCTCATACTGATCTTCTCAACCAACACAGAGGCAGCCGGGTGCTGTGAGCGGGCGCGTAGTATCCAGTGCACAGAGCCAGACCCAGGCTTTGCCACTCACTCACCACCTGTGTGATTTTAGTCAAGTTACTTCTCTCTCTGTGCTTCTGTTTGCCTCTCTGTAAAATGGGGATGCTTGAAGGCTTCTGCCGCAGGGTAGTTGTGAAAATTAAATGAGGTATTTTGTTTGTAATGGCTTAGAACTATAATTAAGACCACTTTTGGCATAAGACAGGATCTGTGCAGTTGTTGCTTATTCTAATTGTTTTTTCCATTCACATAAACCATAAAATAAGCAGGAGGGTGCGTACATTAGTATTTTTCTGATTTTAAGATTGAGCAAGGCTCCCTATACATGCAGTTGTTGTAGGAAACCACAAAAGATTGATAGGTTTGGTTACATATACATTAAACGTCTATCTTGTATGTCAGCAAAATAAAACATGTTTTTATCATATTACAAAGTAATTAAAAACAAGACAGGTAGTTGCTATATATCCAACAAGTGTAAGGCTTTAAACCCACTGTAGACTGTATCAACTGCCCTGGATTTATGCTGTACGTCACAGATGTTATTAGCCTGTGTTCAAAACTATGCACACCAATTGTAGGAATATAAAGGTGTGTGTACCTGGTATGATTAAAAAATATGGTGAATGTTCAAATTAAAAATAAAAAAATTCAGCACCTGCCTGGTAAGTGCAAGGTCCTGAGTTCAATTCTTGGTACTACACCACCACCAAAAAAATTATAGTGAAAGACACAGTGCCACTAATTCTCCTCAAAATGCTCTCCTCACTTTGAACACACTTATCCCCTCATTCAGGCCACTTTCTGAAGCCATTCTAGAAGTCTTCTCTCCTGAGTGTCTTTAGTTGCCTTGTCTTGGCAGCCTCAATGCCCTGAATCAATTCAAAACCTTTACAGCAATTTCTGTCAAATAAAAACATTATGATGTGTCCCCATCCATCTTATTCATCAGGTCTGGCACCATGTGACTTTTGTTCCCCATTGTCAGAATAACTATGAAGGGAAAATATTTGGAATCAATTTAGGACATCAAGGAAGCCAGGACACAGCAAATAAAGACACTCGCGAAAGAAGACTTCCAGAACTGCTTCAGAAAGTGGCAAGAATGACGGGGCAAGCGCATTTGAAGCAAAAGGAGTATTTTAAGGGGGACTTGTGGCAATGTGTCTTTCACTGCAATAATTTTTAAACATTCACTGTAGTTTTTAATCATACCTTGTATAAATGTTTGTATTTTCCAAATTATTTGATAAACTAAGTTCGCTTATAGCAATGAAGAGGTGCAAAATAGCAATACTGAAAATAAGTAGAAACAGTGTTGGTAGGAGCAAGGCTGAGCCCTGGTCCAGCTGTGATTGACAGGGTGTTAGGAAACCAGAGTGTTTCCCTGGTCCAGTGTCCATAAGCCCCAATCTCCTTCATCACTTAAAGGAAGGACAAATCTTTTTGGGAGTGGAGTAGCAGGAGAGTTTCTTCTGGGAGTCCTTAAAAGGACATGGAATGGCTTGTCACTGTTTGTCACCATTTTGTCAATAATGAGAACAGGAAGCCTTCCGTTCTCTTGGTGTAGGCTGTTGGCGCCACACTAAAGCAGGTCGCTGGAGAGTTGGTCCTCTGAGCTTAAGGTGGTGACTGTGATGCATGTCGGGTGTCTGGCCTGGCACACTCTACCTGCCTTCCTTGTGCTGCATTGGGCGTGGCTGGACCCTGCAGGCCGCAGTAGTCCCTAGGCTCTTCACAGGTGACTTCACTAGGAGTAGGAGACTAGAAGTGGGGTGGGAAGGAGTAACCAGGTGGTTTTTGAGGACCTTGGGTGGCTTCGGTGCTGTCAGCTTCTATCAGGTGACCTTGATGGGCCCTGTGCTTGTTGGGCCCTGTCCCTTTGTGTTTTAGCCCAGATGTGGGAGCAGCTTTGGGCTGCATTTGCGGATCTTTGGAACATCTCACTGTTCTATTTTGGCTTCTTGACTTCTCCAGCCAGTAGCTTGTAAAAATTTAAAAGTGGTTTCTGTTTTTCTCAAGTAATGGAGCTGGATTCTAGATGATGACATATCACTTCACTAATCAATAAAATAAACAGAGGAGAAGCATGAAGGTTCTTCTTGCCTCTAGTCTTCATTGCTAATGTGGAATCCATTACTTATTTTATGGTTGCTGTTTGTCCCTTTGCATTCCTTTGTTTTTTTCGTCAGTACTGGGAATTGAACCCGGGACTTTTGTACTAAATATATCCTCAGCAATCTTATTTTTTATTTAGAGATGGGTTCTTAGTAAGCCATTTAGGCTGACCTCAAACTTGGATCTTCCTGCCTCAGCCTCCCTAGTAGGTTGTCAGTTCCCTGGGAACTGGAATTATACCATGCTTTTCTGGTGCTACTGTTTAAAAATAGGTTTTCTTTCCTAAAAGCCTCTTCTGAGGTTGAGCCTGAGGCATTTTCCTGGACTCACCAGTGCAATTTCCAGGCAGGCTTGAAACATCCATTTGCAGTGAGCAGTGTTCTGTATGATTTGGGCTGTCAGGAAGAATTACCATTTAGGTGGAAGAAATGTAATTCATTTATTTCAGTAATTTATTTCCAGGAAACTCATGACCTGACAAATGTAACATAATTGGAGCATTTTGGTTTTCTGATTCATGGGAATTGCTTTTATCTTTGTGTTAATGAACTAGAACATATAAATAAATACCTCCAAAGGCACATTAATGCCACTCTTCTATCACCTCTGATACTTTGGCCAACCTGCTTGGGCAATGTTCTGAGCTGACCTCTCAGCGATTGGTCCCTACCTGGGCATTCCTGCCTGGCAAACCCTGAGCTGGGAGTTGATTTTTATCCCAGGACACTTTAAAGTCTAACTTTCCTACAATTTTCTTCAAAATAGGCTTCTCCATATTTTTATATATAAACAGTACCAGTGTGTTAGAAAATGGCAGCAGCCTTGTTCCAGCCATTATTTTTCTGTCACTCACCTTTTGCTTTTTCTTCTCATTTTCAGTTCTGTTTTGCCTTGATGGCAGGTATTTTCTCCAGATGGCCCTGTTTTTCATATCATGTGGGCTGGTATTTATTTTCTTTAGGCACAAATGTGTAATCAGACAAGTACTTTATAGTATTTGCTGTACAGATGGATTAAATGCACATATAAACTTAAGCTGCTTACATTAAAATGTTAGCGAGCCCTAGAAATTGCCTAAGTGTAAGGTAATTTATAAAAATTACTGTTTCTGACTGTGAAATGTAGAGTGTTGCATCATACTTTACTTAGCAGTTCACCACTTTTAGGACCTTTTTGATAATGCATTTTGATGAGAGTATTTGTACATAGTTATTTCTGGGCTTTAAAGTATTGCCTTAAGTAGCATAAATCATTATCAGTGTTCACATATACAGATTATACCTATCAGCAAAGATAGATAAAAGCTGGGTTATTAAGTGACATTAACATTTAAAAAGTGCAGCGTTGAAACACATACCTCCTAAGGGAGATGTGTTGGTCTGCTGAACAGTGGGCATGGATTTGGCTGTCATTCTGACCCAGCTGTGTGACTTTGGGCTTTTCTAAGCATCAGTTTCTGCATAACTCAGTGGTAAGAACACCTGTACCACCCATTGCTAGAGTTGTGCTGTCTGCCTGTGCCCGGCTGTTGAGCATATGCAGTGAGGGAAGTTGAACCTCATGAGCTGTAAGTGTCGATCTGTACTTGGAAAGTTGCATACCTAGAAGACTGTAAAATCTCATCCATAATTTCCATATCAATTACACATTGAGTAATATTTTAGAAATATTAGATTAAATAAATTATATTTTTAGTTTTCAGTTTTAACCTGTATCTCTTTATTACTTTTAAATATATTTTAGTGGTGCTTATTAATTTTACAAAATACTGGGTTTCAGTGGGGTATATATATATATATATGTGTGTGTATGTTGGTCATATCTATCCCCCTCTTGTCCTCCTTTGCACCCCCCTTCCTTTCCTTTTGTCTAATAATCATCTCCCATCTACTTTCATGTTCCTTATTTATGTTTTTTAGACTTCACATGTCAGCAAAAATGTGATATTTGTCTTTGTGAGTATGGCTTATTTCACTGAATGTATGATCTCTGGTTCCATCTATTTTCCTGGAAGTGATATAATTCCATTCTTCTCCATAGCTGAATAATACCCCATCTGTGTATATGCTACATTTTCCTTATGCTTTCATCTGTTGATGGCCACCTGCACTGATTCCGTATCTTGGCGATCATGAGTTATACCGAAATAAACACGAGTGTCCAGGTCTCCTCACATTATGGGGACTTTAATTCTTTTCAGTATATATCAAGGAGAGGTGTAACTGGGTCATCTGTTGGGTTTCATTTTAGTTTATGGTTTAGTGATTTAGTGTATTCCATACTTATTTCCATAGTGGCTGGACAAATTTACTTTTCTGCCAGCAAGATTGAAGGGTTTCTGCCTCCCACACTGCATCTTTGCCAGGATTTATTTTATTTTTTTTATGTTCTTGATGATGGCAGTTTTGACTGGGTTGAGATGGGGTCTAAACATAGTTCTGATGTGCATTTTCCTGATGGCTATGTGGAATATTTTTGCATGTACTTATTGACCAATTTTTCCTTTTTAAAGAGGTGTTCAATTCATTTGCCCATTTATTGACTGGGCTATTTGTTACTTTGGTGTTGTTTTTTGAGTTCTTTATATATTTTAGGTACTAATCTTCTGTCATAAGAGTGGCTGGCAAAGATTTTTCTCCCATTCTGCTGGCTGTCTCTTTACTGTATTGTTGTTTCCCTTCCCATGCAGAAGCTTTTTAGTTTGATGTGGTCTTCTTTGTTAATTCTTAATATTATTTCCTGTGCTTTTAGAATCTTATTCAGGAGGTGTTTGCCTGTTTTTATGACTTCCAGTGTTTCCTCTTCTTTTTTTTCTAGCAGTTTCAAAATTTTAGGTCTTGTACTGAGGTTTGTGGATCATTTTCAAATGATATTGATGGGGAATTAGAGAAGGACCTAGTTCCACTTTGCCACCTATGGATATCCAGTTTCTCAGCCCCATTTGTTAAAAAGGCTCTCTTTTTTCCAATATATGCTTTTCGCTACTTTGTTGAAAACCAGATGACTATAGTTGTGGGTGTTAGTATCTGTGTTTTCCATTGCATTCCATTGCTAAGTATGTCTTGCCAGAACCTTGCTATTTTTATTACTATGGCTTTGCAGTAATTTGAAATCAAGTATTGTGATACCTCCAGGCTTGCTCTTTTTACTTAGAATTGCTTTAGTAGTCTTTATTTTGTATTTGTGTATGAATTTTAGAATTTTTTTCTCGTTCTCAGAAGAATGTCATTGGTATTTTGTTGGGAATTGAGTATATTGTATCTGTAGGTCGCTGTTCATAATATGTCCATTTTAACAATGTCAATTATGCAAATTTATGAACATGAGGGAGTGATTCCATCTTCTAGTGTCTTCTTCAATTTCTTCCTTCAGTGTGCTGTAATTTTCATTGTAGAAGTCTTTCATCTCCTTACTTAGGTTGATCCCTAGGTAATTTTTTCAAACTATTGTCAATACAATTGTTTTCCTGATTCCTTTCTAGTTTCTAGTTTCGGAACTATTGATGTATAGTAAAGCTATTGCTTTTTATTTTATTTACTTTAGTTTTCTTTTTTTTGATACCAGAGATTGAACTCATGACATTTAACTTGTCAGGCAGGCGCTTATGCTGCTGAGCTAAATCCCCAGACCAAACTATTGCTTTTTAAATGTTGATTTTATATCCTGTCAGTTCTTAAATTTTGAATGTGACTACTGAAACATTTTAAAATTTTACCTATGTGACTCACATATGGCTCTATTGAGCAGCATTTACAATGAGTTAATACATATAAGCCACTCAACATGATACCCAGAAGGTAGAGGAAGAGTTTCATTGCCACTGTGATCAGGAGGAATAATCGCCATAGTTGCACTCTTAGGAATCTTGGGAGGATCATGCAGCAGCCGAGCACTCAGTAACTTGCTTGCACATGAGGGAGGTGGGAGAGAGTGAATACAACCTACAACGTGTGAAAGGACCAGCAGAGGAACGCTGAGGCCCAAGAAGGTGGATTTAAAACATCAGAGTACACAAAGGGTGAGCAATTTGTTGCAATAAAAGACTCAATGCCATTAATTCCCCTCAGTAATTCCTCCTCGCTAAGAACACATTTCTTCCATCCTTGCCAGTTTCTGAAGCAGTGATGAAAGTCATTATTCCTAAGATGTCTTGCTACTGGGTGCGAGCCGTGATAAATCCAGCAAGGTCCTAAGGTGCGCAAGGAAAATAAGTTTCTCCTGGGTAGCTGTACCTCTCTCTGTGCCTGTGGTAGACAACACTCTGACCCAGCTCTCTTTTCCTGTGCCTTCAGAGTGCAGCCACTGGGTAATCATGGTAATCATAGGAGTCCTAACAACTCTTCTCTGGGCAATTCTCTGGGCAGCCTCGATGAAACTCACTTGCTCCAAAGCAACTGGAGATTAGTTCACATCCATTGTGGAGTAATCCTAGCTTTAGAAGAAGGCATTCTATATATTTCAGCAATTGTACTTTATGTGATTCTATGTATTTTAGCAAGTGTAAATTGATTTGAGCAAGAACTTTGTCTTCCCACCACCACCCCATTATGAAGAACTGAAGCCAGGGCCTTCACAATGTACTGTATCCCTAGCCCTATTTTAAATTTAAATTTCTACAAAAAATTTTTTGAAACAGTGCATTATGTTGCCAAGTCACTAAATTGTCCAGGCTGGACTTAAACTTGAAATCCTCCTGCCTCAGCTTCACAGAGTGCTGAGATTATAGATGTGAGCCATTATTCTTGGCAAGAAATGAATTGTATTTTAAAGATAGTGTTTCTTCAAGTTTTAGGATGCATGAAGACATCTGAAAGAGTTAATTTGGAACCGTGGTTAATATATCTGTAAAATTTTAAGAGATACTGCCAATGAAAACTGCATTAAAATATAAATGAGAATATTGGAATATATAAATATCCCCACTTAGTACCTGATATATTGATTTAGTTGCTGCATAAATGCTGGATGACTTAAAAATCAAAAGGCAAACGGCAACACTGATTGTTCCTAGAGTGGTTATATAAAAATATATACGGATATTTTCAGCATAGTTTGAAAAGGAGAGGCTTAATAAACTATTAGTTTGATTATAATGCTTACTTTTGTGTTGGGAGTATGATATAAACACAAAACTCCGTTTCCTGGTTCACAACACATTATAATTATTTTCAATTTGAGACTTTTCTATACAGTGCAAAGCAACCAGTATATAAAATTTTCCTGGAGTTGAAAGTGCTGGTTAATAGCATCCACTTGATGACAACATATTGCATGGGCAGAAACTCTTGCAGAATATGATCCGAAGGATTTACAGATAGAAATGCACTGCCATAATAACTCTATCATTCTGTTGCTTTAAACGAGCTGATGAGCTCCAGAGCATTTTGAACTCCTCTGTCTTGGTTACTTTTTTCTTGTTGCTGGGACAAAATACTCATCACCCAGAATGAAGGAAGGAAAGGTTTATTTAGCTCACTGTTTGTGGATGTTACAGTCCATCATCAGCCGGCTGCAAGGCAGGGTGGCATGGCACAGGGACAGCACTTCAAGACAGCAGCCAGGAAGAGCAGCCTGAACAAAAGTAGGGGCAAGAGCAAGCTTCTTTTCCTCCTTTATATTATATACAGGTCACCCTTCTCCAGGGCAAGCATAGCACTCACAAAATCTCTGTGCCCTCCTCTTGGCACAAGATGAGGATATTTACAAAGTAAGGATCCTGGCTCCCTGCTGAGTCTCTCACTTAAACTTCTAAACTTCTCAAGTTGACACAGTGTATCAACCATAACATCCTCCATAGGTTGACAAAATTAGGACTATTATTTTGTTTCTAGGTGTTTTTCCCAAAATCATTTTTTTGGGGGGGGAGTTAATACCAGAATTTTTCTCCATGTGACAGGAGTACTGTAAAATGCTACAAAAGCAAACAAGTCCCCAGAATAAAACAAAAATGAAAATAAAACAAAAACAATAAGGAGGGAGCATACGAATGCATGTCTTGTGAAGGTAGTCCCTATGATAGTGATGTGACTCAGATTTTCTCAGCTTTTGAAGGGCAAGTGGTAATTTCACAAATGTTGGTCTGACCTTTTGTTTCAGTGTTTTGGGGCTCATTAGCATTTTCTCTTGTAAACAGAATTGTTTTGTGAACCCTGGTGAAAACAGGGGAAAAGCTGAGCTTGGAACAATGACTTGCTGAAAGGAAGGGGTTGTTTGAAGGAGGTGAAGGACCCAGGCCCAGCCCCCCCCCACCAGCCCTCAGTATGGGCTGAATCATGTTTCACAAATTCATATGATTGAAGCCTTAACCCCCAGTGTCTCAGAACATTACTGTATTTTGTAGACAATGAATCTTATAAAGGCACTTACAATGTGGCCGCAAGGGTATGTCCTGCCCAAATCTTCATAAAAGACAATTAGGACACAGAAAGGCACACAAAAGACTGTGTGGAGAAACAGTAGAGAGACCTTCTGCAAGCCAAGGAGAGAGGACTCAGAGAACACAAGCCCCCAAAGCCTTGACCATGGACTTCCAACCTGTGGAACTGTGAACAGATAAGCTGCTGACTTTCCACCCACTGGTGGTATTTTCTTATAATAGCCCTAGCAATCTGATATACCTGCTTCCTAGATTAAGCAGTGTGATCATGAACATAGGCCTAACCTGTGTAATATCCTAAATAAATGCATAGTAAAACAAACAAAACAATACAATCAAAGAATCATTTACTAGGACAAACTAGGAATCATCCAGCTGGGTAAGACTTTTTAAAATATGTATTTATAGATGAAATTTATGTTCACCACTGAGACTTCCAACCTGCCAGTCTTAATTCAAAGAAAGTGCCTCAAAGCAAAGATGTGTTACTTAGAGTACTCCAGAAGAATGGAGTTGGTAAAAAATATGCATAATTATGCAAGGGGATTGGTTGGGTAAGCTCAGAGGATCAGAGGCAGGAGGGTCCACAGTGGCTTTCTGTGTGCTGGAGGGTAGGGGGAATCCAATAGCTGCTCAGCCCTAGAAGATGGAAGCCTCAGAATAAGAGAGATCAAAAATGCAGCACCTTCCAAGGTCAAAGGCCAGGAAGCTCCCTGGAGAGTCGCTGGCATGAGTCTGTCTTGGAAGGGTGAAGAATCTGGAGACAGATGTCTAATGGTGACAGAAACAAATGGTGCATCCACTCAGGAAGACTGGAGCTCTTCAAAACAAGTGCACTTCCTTTTCTTTCCCTTTTTACTCCATTCAGAGTGCAAGCCTGTTGGTTGAGACCACCCACATCCGGGGTGTTGTCTTCCCCGTTCCATTTGCTGGCTTATGTGTCAGTCATTCACAGACACACCTAGAACTGCTTTCCTAATCTTGAAGGCTTTTTTTTTTTTTTTACTCCAGTCAGGTTACTGTATCACAATTAATGGTAGTAAGAGGCAATTTAGTAGAATATGCGAAAAGACTTACATTCCATGTAGATGACAGTTCAGCCTCAGATATGTTACAGAGTGAATGGAAAATCTAAGGGCTTTGATTCTCTAACATCTGCAAGGAGCTGCTGGTTTTGTGCTAGACGTGGTTCTTGATGGTGGCTCAAAGGTGCGGTTTGTCCCTCAACATTTTGACCCCAAGGCCCTCTGGTCCTGGGGTGCACAAACTCCTCATCTGGCTGGCTCTTCCTGACTGCCAGCTATCCCATCAAGTCCGTGTGACCCCACCTTGGGCTCTGGAGGGCTTGGCAGCTGATCTGTAAGTCTTGCATCCTCCTCTCTGTAGGGTGAGTATCTCTGATCCAGAAATCCTGAATCCAGAATACTTTCAGTTTCAAAACTCTTTGAGCATAGACCTGACTTCAAAAGAGGAAAAGCCTCACACCAGGCAGTGTTGTTTCATGCATGAAATTATTTAAAATATCATGTAAAATGATCTTCATGCTCTCTATAGGAAGTGTATATAGAACAATAACTTTATGATCAGACCAGTTCCTACCCCAAGATATCTATCTCATTATATATGTTCAAATTTCCTAAAACCTTCCAGAAAAATCTAAAATCACAGCACTTCTGGCCATAAGGTTTTTGATCTGGGATGCTCAGCCTATCCTGGACAGATAGCCTCAGCCCATCTCATTTCTTTGGTGTATATAGAGGTCCTGTCTGTTCATCCTGTGATGTCCAAGCCCTAGACCACTGCTGCCAACCAGGCAATATCTAAATCCCAGTCAGCCCCTGGTTTCACACTTGGTTAAAACTTGAGATATTTTGCCTCAATTACATAGTTAACTGTAAAATGCTAGGGATTTATTTTAATGCATGAGAGAAACCCCAGAAGCACTGAGAAGAAGTATTATTTTATTGTTGTAAAAACTTGGAGACATCTCAGGTGTTTGTCACCAAGGAAACCTTTGCACCAATGAATGTGACAAAAATATGGGCTGACTGAAACGTACAAGCTTTAAAATGTTTGATGGGGTAATAAGTTCTTATGATATAATTTTAAGGAAATTATAACTTCAGAGGTTTAAGATAAAAAGTAATTACATTATAAAGGGAGGATGAGTGTACCACATGATAAAAGCAGTTTTGGCTGATTGCTGAAATTAGGAGATTTTAGGCTTGTTAAAGATTTTCCATGTTCTATGACCAAGTATTTATATTGAAATTGCAATTATTTCTTAAAAATTCGGGATTATTATTATTATTGTTTTAAGATCATTATTCACTTAAAAATGTGTACTTTTTTTTTTTTTAATCGGTACCGGGGATCGAACTCACGACCACACGTTTGCAAGCCAGGCGCTTATGCCACTGAGCTAAATCCCCAGCCCGTGTGTACCTTTTTAAAACATTGTAAAGTCTTTTAGGGCATTTTTATTTTTTTCATGTACAGCCATTTATGTTTATTCATGAACAACAATCATTTATGCGTGTATGAAAAGCTACGTTTATTCATGTACGGAAATCTACAGTCGTGCAAATACCGTTACATCGTCTTGCAGAACATCATAATTCCAAACCCTAATTCCAGCCTGAATTTCTTGCAACTCCATTTCTTCTAGAATCATCGGCCCCCATCTCTCACACCTGGCAATCAAGCTCTCCTTCTGAAGTGAGGGCTTCTTGGCCACGTAACCTGCTCGGAGGGCACTGGCAACACAGCTGTCAGTGATTTTATCCATGAATTCTTCACACAAGTCTCAACCTCCTGCAGGCCGGCTTTACAAAGTTTCCAATAAATCAAGTGTTAATTGAAGACTTGGGAGACAGGAGTGGCAACAAAAATGATGACAGTTGAGAGTAATGGTCCACATAAAAGTGGCGAAAAATTGGAGGCAACAAAATTCAGAACACGTTTCTATTTCACATGAATGCATTAGGCATGTCTATTTTAGCAATGCCATATTGCGTTCTGAAGAGTCATTTTAAACATAACCAAATCCATTCATTATCAAGAGTCCACACTGTGAGTTTGTCTCTGTTCCCATTGGTCATTTGTCAATAAATCTCAAGTTCATCTGTTTACATAGGTGTTGACCTCCCATCCAAAAGCACCCACTTGGGTATTTACAAATACTTAATGATAATTTGTATTATCATTTATTTGAAGTATTAATGTCAATAATATTATTTATTTATATTTAATTATATATTAATGTTATTTTATAATTCAGTACATCCATTGTGTGCTGTAAATGGATATACTAAAAGCATTTGTGTGGCTGACAATCTTAACTAGGGCTCATTTTTGGAGTATGATTTATAGTATAGTATAAGCATTATGAAAAATGCTGTTTAAATGGGGGGGCACTTTCTGGTTAGGTCTTATTTCTAGGGAAATGTGGTGATCACACAACTCTGTGGATTTTTCTTTTCCCTTGTTCTCAGGAAATGTGATTAGTTCAGGAGTCCCTGTGTTTTGCCTCTTTGGCTCTCTGTCTGTTTCTGTCTCTGTCTCTCTCTCTCACTCAGGCAGGTACCCAGCACCTCAGCTGATGCTGAGTGTTTTTATTGGTACGTTTGCCATACATAATGATCACATTCATCATAGGGCATTTGTACCTGTACATAATATATCATAATTCTTTTTTTTCCATTCTCCTCCCCTCCCCTCAACCCTTTTTCCTTTTTCCATTTATAAGTTTTGGTTCCATTTTTTCCTTTCATTTTCTTTGTTAAATTCCTTTTCTCTTTCTTTCTCCCCCCTCCTCCTTTCTGTTCCCATTTGAATACGTTCTTCATACTTTCCAGTATCTATCCTCCATTATGATCCTTATTTACCCTTTGGGTTTCTGACACATGAGAAATAATGCAATATTTAAACTTGTGTGTCCAATTTATTTCACTTAAAATTATGGTCTTACGATGCATCTATTTATCTAAAATTGACTCAAGTTTATCTTTCTTTTTGGCAGAGTAGTACTCCATTATATGTAAAACCATTATATGTAAAACTCCATTATATGTAAAAACCACATTTTCTTCATCCATCCATTGATGGGCATATTGAATGTTTCTAAGGTTTAGCTATTATAAATTGTGAAGGCAGGGTTTGCTGGCTGACTTTGTGAGAAGAACCAGCATGGAGCATTGAGTTAGGAATGGATAATGAGTATGCAGTCACGCTTTCAGAAGTGGCAGAGGACTTCATGACTTTACATCTTCCTTTTCCTCTATGGGTTAAAGGAGCCATACATCTGCTGGCATCTTTTTAGCCATGTGGCAGTTGAGGGTCTTGGTCACTGGCCCTTCGAATAGGAAGAATCTGGTGCTTCAGAAAAGGCTGTGAATCTTACTCTTTATCAAAGATAATGTTTCTTACTAAAAGGGTTAACTTTCTTTGATGAGTGTATGGATTTCTAGTTTTTTCACAGTTTAAGTTTGAGAGAACAATGGTGAGAGTGATCTATATCCATCAGCCAACTGTATGAGGGGGTTTCAAACCCTCACAGTCTGATCCTAGAGAATAGAATAGCCATGCTGCGGCCTCAACCAGCACCAATGCAGTCAGAATCTCTGAGGATGAATCTAATGCATTCAGATTTTTATTGCGTTCCTATCAGATGAATCTAATATGCTGCAAGCAGGCTTGGGAACACTCCTATGAGGGGTGCTGAATTCAAGGCTTTGGGGAAAGAGACAGGTGGCAGACAATGCAATACAAAACAAATAAACAAACACTGTGCTTACTGTCCTGGATTTAGAATAGGTTCTCTTAAAGAGATATAACATGTAGAAAGGTGTGGCTTGCAAGGGTGGGGTGAATGCTGTCAGGGTCATGTTTCACTGCTGATACAAACACGTCAGAGCTTTCCTTTCTGAGTTCTTGAGTCAGCTAGCTTATGCTTTGTAACAAACCATCCCAAGTCTTGATGGCTGAAAACCATATATATTTATTATTCATCTCAATTCTATGGGTCAGATGGGAGAATTTTTGTGATCCAAGCCCTACTCATCACTCATATGACAAGTGATTGATTTGTTATTGATTAGGACAGTGGGATGACTTGGTTGCATGTAACAGACAAGTCCATGTTTGTCCACAGAGCAGGGTAGACCAGGATTCCAAAGCAAAAGAGAGTACACTTGTGCATAGGGACTTTTGGGGTCAAGTTCAAGTTCAAGGGATGGAGAAATAGCCTCTACTTGTTCATGGAAGGCACTTCAGGGCCCCAAAGCAATGTGGTATGCATATGAGAAAGGGACAGTTTTATGGGCATTTTTGTAGTCATAGGATTTCAGCTAACAGAACTGGAAAAGCAGAACTGTCTATAAATGCACACTTCATTGCATGTCTTTTGTATTTACTGTGGGCTCACCATACTTTGGTGAGGCTGTGTTAAGTCATCCCAGCCAATGGTCCATGTATCCAGGTGCCACAGGTGTCAGCAGCACAAGGAGCAAATGGACTTTTGACTTGAGGTAACCCACAAGGTTAGCATCATTCAGCAAGATGTTATTAAATGTACAGACCTAGCCAGATGTGGTTGTGCATGCCTGTGATCCCAACACTCTGGGAGGCTGAGTCAAGAGGATTGCAAGTTAGAGCCCAGCCCGGGCAACTTAATGATTTAGTGAGACACTGTCAAAAAACAAAAAAATAAGAAGGAAGGCTGGGATGTAGCTCATTGAAAAGGCCCTGGGTTCAGTCTCCAGTACTAGGGGGGAAAAAAACAAACAAAAAACAGGCCTGAGATTTGAAGTCCTAGCTCTATTGTTTACTAGTTACATAATTTGGGGTGGGGGTTTCTCATCTGTAAGATGAGAATTGTAATAGTCCCCGGCTTATGGAATATTTTTAGGCATAAATGAAGTAAAGCATGCACCACAGTTCTTGGGCAGCCCACGCAGCTGAAGTGATTCAGAGTGGACATCCTCGCTTTGTCAGCCAGGGGAGGTGGGGCTCCATTAGGCTTTGTACTATAATAACGTGCAGGAGCCAGCTGGGCCTCTTTTCTGTGACAGCAGACAGAGCCCATTGCTGGGATTCCGGCTGTCCATCCTATTGGGAGACCCAGGGCAGTGGAAACCACAAGCCTGGCTTTCTTCCAGAACCTTCCCTAGAAGCCAGGCTCCCCTGCCCCAGCCTGAAAGTCAGACTTGCACCTTTCAGTCCTTCATCTGTGACTGCTGTGTCATTTGCTGTTGTCGCAGGTCCCAATTAATGTCAATTCATATTTGGGAATTTTATTTTATAGAAATTAAATTTTGGCAGCACTCAAGGGTTCATTAACCTTAGCGAAAGCTCACCAGGACAATTTTTCAGGGCCTTCATATGAGGAACTTCTGCTCTTTCTAGGGCACCAGCTTGATTTGCAAGCTTTAGCTCTTTGACTCATATATAACATATATAAGTGTGCGCTACTTCCTGTGCATTGAAATGTCATGCTCAACCCTTGCAAATCGATTCTGAGGGGCCAGTTTTGTTGTGTGACTCTGCGTAATTGCATGCACTTTTAAAAACTGGCCTTGAGTTCAGGTTGGCTCAGTGGGACAGCAGGGCCAGAGACGGAACATTCAGGAAGCAGAGTGCAGCTCGGATGGTTCCTGAGGCTTTGCTGAAAAGACTGTGGAAGTTTGGAATGCTAAGGACTTGACCATCGCATGTCGAGGTTCCTGGAGACCAGTGACAACAGCAAGAAACTGTAATCACTCCTAGGCCTGAAGAGACAAGGAAGGAATGGTACAAATGGCTGAGGATGGCTGGAGTCCTAGAAGAAGGACTCCAGACAGGTGTGAGTGCCACCAGCAACAGCTCAAAGCAGAGATAGAGCAAGGCCTGAGCGCCCACCTCCTGTGCACCTTGCTGACTGATGGAAGATGAGGTCAAGAGCCTGGGAGAGAGTCCATTGGGTCAGTCTCCAAGGTGTGGGGACAGCAAAGAAGGGATTTGGGGCTATCAGAAAGCTAGGTCTTTGCCCTTATCCTCAGTGTGCACTGATGGATAAATTTAGTTCTCTAGTTGCCATCTTCTGTAGTTAAGGGGTAGTGAAGAAGAAGAGGTAATAAAGCCTTGGCTTATTCTGGGCTTTAAATATCTTCTTTCAATATCTCTCTTCCTTATTTGAACCTAGTTAGTATTGTATTATTAACCCAGGGGAATTAATGATGCTGATGTATGCAGCTCAACACTACTCTACATTCAGCTGGTGAGCAGTATAATGTAGGAACCTTGGGAACAAGGAGCTTGGGAGATTGGTAATCAGGTAAGAGGGTGAGACCTGCAGAGCCCTGGAGACCTACCTGAGGTGGGAGGACTTGCACCCGGCTAAATATGATATCCAATTACAAGCTTATGGTACTGAGACCTGGCTCTCTTCTGGGCATTGGGACAGTTGGGTATTAAATTAAAATAACAAGTCCTTAGGAATACATGAAGAGTGTGCCCCATTCTGATAAATGAAGGCAACTCTGATGCTCCTCAGAGTGATCTGTGTGGATCTGCTGTGTCAGAAGCCGGCCAGGTCATCCTGGCACCCACCTGCTAAAGGGCCCTGCTGGGGAGGTGCAGGGGCCCCCAGAACTGGATCACCATGATGCTGCCCAGGAATTCTCCCAAGTGCGTTTGGTAGGGATCAGTCTTCCAAGATGCTCCTTTCACAAAATAGTTTCCTGCTTGAAAAAGGAATTAGAGAATGCTACGTTCTGTATCTCCCTCAGATTTGAAAAGGAGATGGCAGGTGAAGGGTGCACGAAGTTGCCTGTCACCCTGGGTAATTTCAGGGGTGAAGTCTTTAAATTTACATTCGTACTGACTTTTTGTCTTTCCAGCTATTTAGGTAAGCCTCTCCTCTGACCTTGACACCCCAGAGAGCGAACATCTGGTTCATGTTCAGCAAGCACCTTCCAGTCGCTCATGCACACACATGGGTGCCTGAGGATAATGCAGACATTTCTTCCCTTTTCCCATTTCTTAGGTTTTGTCCCTTACTGCTTCATATGCAGCCTACTGGGTGTGTACCACGTGCCTGCCTACCTCTCCCTCCTCCTTTTTGCTCCTCCTCGCCTTCCTCCCCACCACCCCACCATGACCCTCTCCTATTCCCTCTCCCGCTCTCCTCAGGTTCCCTTAGACTCCTCCCAAGGTCCTGGGTCCATGGGCACTGCAGGAAGAGAATTGGGGGTTCTGGGTATCCATAGAGGATGCTTTAAGTCCTCCTGGTTCTTTGGAGAGACATTTCTTTTTTTTTTTTTTTTTTTTTTTTTTTTTTGGTACTGGGGATCGAACTCACGACCTTGCGCTTGCCAGGGAGGCGCTTAAGCCATTGAGCTTATAAATGCCCAGCCCCTGGAGAGACATTTCTATGATGTGAACTTTTCTGCTAACCCTGGCCACCTTTCACTGCATAATTAAATTGTAGTTTATGCTCACAGATCTGTCGTGGGACACCAGAGAGAAGGTGAGACAGGAAAGGAAAATGAAATGAAGGGCATGACAGGGACACAGGCATCTGTATTTTCCACAGTTTTAAGTGCAAAGGAAGCAGCGCTTGTTTTTTATGTTTGCAGATGCTCAGCACAGAGCAACAACAGCGCCTGTTCACAGCCAAGTATCGAGGGACACTGGCTGCGGACTGTCTTGGAGGATGAAGCAAAGATTGCTGCAGTGTTAATGATACCATGTTATGTGAACTAGTGTATTAAAGCCTATGTCTTATTTTATATCAGAAATCTGCATATGATGTTTGACATAGATTTGCTCTTGTTTACAACTATGATTGCGTGCTATGGAAGCCCCTTGTTTGCAATTTGAGTTCCTTGCAACACTGGCTCTGAAATCCAAAACCAGAGAGGGCTCATCTAGTTTCAGTTGTTTTTCTGCATGAAAAGGCGGATCAGTCATCAGGGGATTGGGACAAGCTAGCGGTTCCTTACCATCTTGGGCCCTGGCCAGGATAACTGTTATGAATGTTGCTGTTTCATTTTGTTAAATGTCAGTGGGTCAGAAATTTGGGGCTAATTCATATATTTTGGACAAAAATGTAACTGATTAGAATGATTCCTCTTCCTATCGTGTGGTTCACAGAAGCATCTTTTTATAAAAAATCTAATTGTGATGGCCTCATTAAAATGCAAATTAAACTATAATCAACCAGAATCCAGTCAGCCATTGAGAACACTTAACCATTTATTAATTTTTCAGTCCTCTGCTTTAAGAGAACAACAGAAACACAAAGCAGAGATCACTAGTTCCTTTTTTAAAATTTAAATTCTGGGGATTGAACCCAGGGATCTACATTTGTAGCCCTATTTATTTGTTTAATTTTATTTTGCAACAAGGTCTTACTCAACTTCCCAGGTTGTCCTCTACATTCTGCCTCAGCTTCTCTCACCAGGAACACCACCATGCCTGGCCATGCTTTCATTTTAATGACCATAATTCAGGTGCATTCTGTTATCTGTGTAGCTCTAGATTGATTATTCTTGTCTTTATCTGGATGTTCGAGAATAATGGCTTCCGTACTTCGATTTGCCTGAGGGCTGCATGTTGAGTTTGCTGTGTAGAGCTGGCTTCCCAAACTTCAGAGCACCTGCACGTCTAGCAAACTGCTGGTGTGAAGACTCAACATGGAGTGGTGTGGATGGGAGTGTCAAAGGACTCCATCAAGTAAAGAACTGATTACACTTGTTCCTTAACACATTCATCAAAGGGACTAGTCCCTTTTCAGAAACTACAGTAACAGCCTTTCAAAGTGTTTGTACCTTTAAGTCTGCCAGGATGTTATGTGGATCAGATTTTAGCATTCTATTTTCTGAGTAATCAAATGTTAGGTATCATAAATTATGACTTTAACAGATTCACTGGAGTGGGAAGAAAAAGAAATATCATTTTAGAAAGCAAACCTATCTGAACCCTTTAAAACAAAAGGCAGACAACGCTTCTATGCTATTTCTTATTACAAGGTGCAGAACCAGTATATTCACTGGTTGTAAAATAATTGTCTCAAGAGAACACAGCCTGGGGGGCTGGGAATATAACTCAGTGGCTAGAAACGTTTTTTCTCCCTTGCTTGCCATCTTGCAGTCTCTGTGCCTGACACCAAAGGCACAGTGTGGTATTTGATTTCCTCATGGACGTAGACTGAGGCTGACAGAAAGTTCGTTCTCCAGTGCTGTTTTTACGATGCTCAGGATTTACAAAGTGTTAAAAGTCAAAGATTTCGAATGAGGCTACCTTTCTACAGGGTTGAAGTATGTCAGTATCTTTGAGCTTTCCATTCTGTTGTTTGCTTTCTGAAAGGAGTAGGATGTAGTGAGTTTTCTTTATTCTTTTTTAAAAAATAGTTTTGAGTGCTTTGCCTCTTTTACATTTCCATATAAATTTTAGAAATAGTTTGTCAGTTTCTCCAAAAGAGCCTTCTGGGATTTTGGTGGTGAGTGCCTTGAATTTCTGATGAAGGAAAATGAACATCTTTATAATATTGATAAAACTATTTTAGGTAAACTCTAGTGATTCAAATTTTTGGAATTATTGAATGGGAAGGCAGCTTTTGCCCTCTGAAATGCAGTCAGTCAAAAGCTGCAAACGTCTTACTAAACACATTTTAATGATAATTGTCTTTTACTAACCGCAGGACTTATGTTCCTGCAAAGCTCAGCTCTGTAGCTGGCAAAGCCCCGCTGTTGTGGGATTAGTGGAGTCCGGTTTGCTTATGGCGCACATTTCTTTCTGGGAGGGTGAATAGCGCTGGTGTATTTTTAGATGCTTTCTGCACTGTGAGACAACAGTAGTATTTTTATTTTAAATGGACACCAGACACCTGTGGGTAGAATGCAGTGCATGTCTGCAACATGTTAATAATCAAATCACAGCAACGGGCATTACATCTCCTCACATATTTTTCATTTCTATGCTGAAGGAATCTTGGAATTCTTCTCTTCTAGTTTGTGCAGTACTGGGGATTGAACCTGGAATCTTTGCACTGAGCTGCATGCCTTTGAGACAGAGTATCACTTAGTGAGTTTCACAGGATGGGCTTGAATTTACCTAGATTTCCTAGATTGCTGGGATCAAAGGTGTGTTTCAGCATTCCCTGGCCTGTTTTTTTTTTTTTTTGTTACAGATAGGCAATAAACTATTGTAGACTATAGTTGTCTTGCTGTGCTATATAACAACAGAACTAATTCTTTCCACCTAACCATAATTTGCTACCCATTATTCAACCTTTCTCTGTGACTGCTCTACTTTTTTATTTATTGGTACAGGTTCACAATACATAATGATTACTTCACTCACTACTTTTGAAGAAGCGTTTTGGGTTGTTTTAATTCATTATCTCTCATTGTCTAGAGGTTAAAAAGAAATGGGAGAGTCTGAGCTAGGGATGTGAAGGCCCTGAGTCTATTTCAGGATTCCCTATGGGGAGGGCTCAAGGCAGCCAGGAAGGGGTGGTGAACCTGAATTCTCTGGAGAATGCTGGGGAGACTTTATGAAGGGGATAGGATCATCCTCAAAATTGGGGGGGATGTAATTGTTGGGGGGCACCTTGAAGGGAGAGGAGAATGAGTCTCCTGGTGGTGCTGGCTGGGAGGGAGCCAGGGGAACAGCCTATTATGGTTCAGATGTAAAATGTTCCCTGAAAGCTTATGCCTTTAGGGGTGGAGATTCTGGAAGGTGATCAGATCATGGGGCTCTGGTTTCACTAGTGGATTAATATGTCGATGAGGTTAAAATGCAGTGGCATTATTGGCAAGTGATGGGGATTTAGGAGCTGGAGACTGAAAGGAGTGGGTCTGTCACGGAGGCCTGACCTTGGGGATGCTGTCTGTTCTCTGGCCCCTTCCTCTTTGGCTTTGTTTCTCTTTCTCTGCTTCCCGGCTCCAGTGAGGTGATCAGCTTTCCTCTCCCACAGCCTTCCACCATGATGTGTCAGCTGTGTATCCAGCTGAGCATGGTCTCTCTGTCCCAAGTGCTCCAGGAAGGCGACAGAGGACTCAGAATTCCTTCTTGTGTATGGCTCTTCAGAACAACCACAGGAACAAGCCATACTAAACACTGTGTCTAGTCTTGTGTTAGGAGTCATTCTCAGAGGAAGGAGTTTTCTTTTTAGACTATTAACAGTCTTCTTTTATTTTTTCCCCCAACTTCCATCTATATCTGCAATTTGTGTAAATTTTTTGAAAATTTTTTAAAAATTGTGGTCATTTTGGGATCAATAAACATTGAAGATAGAAACCATCAGAGATGTTGCCTTTGGTATCACACATCCTAGTGAATCTCTCTGGAAGCTTTCGGTATTGTGAACCCTAAGATTTGAGCTGTATTATAAGGCTTTTGGTGGACCATTCAAGCACCTTTGGAATATTGCTGGCACCCCAGTATGAGATTATGAAGACTCTTTTTCAGACTTCTCCAAGTACCCCATAGTGTTTCTCTTTTTTTCATTCACAAAGAATTTGAAAGGCAGGAAGAGGCAAGTTACCGAGGGGCATTGATTAACGGAAAAGGAGGCTGGTTGGCATTAAGTGTGGGCTTCCTGATACACTTGGAAGCACCAGACAGGACTGCAATGTAGCCTTTGCTACGGAGATATGGGTCACGCTATTTTCATCCAAAAAAGAGAACAAATGATACAAAACAAACAAGCAAACAAAGTCCACTCTTTTACATGTTTTGGAGTTATGAAAATAAAACCTAAACATGGGGATGTAACTACTACTTAGTGGTAAAATGTTTGCCTAGCATGTGTGAGGCCCTGGGTTTGATCCTCAGTACTATCAAAGACATACAAACAAACAAACAATAACAACAAAAGCAAAACACGGAAAGAGTCAGTTTTCTTGGGATGGTGCTGGATTTCACCCTGAGCCCCGAGGCCCAGAATTTTCTGCCCCCAGAGCTGATGCATGAGCAGATCTGATGGTAGCAGTGGATTTCGTGGTTTGGGGAAGGATCACACAGGTGAGAGGACTGCATTTCCTGAAGCTACGAGATTCCCCTCAAAGACTTCATGCAATGTGAAGCTGTCACCAGAAAGATACTTTAGGAATCCAGACAGATACTTTGGGCTCTTGTAGTTGCACTGGTAATGTTACTGGTGTATGTCTGGTTCTTGATGTATGTTTGGTTCTTGGTGTATGTCTGGTTTTTGGAGTCAGAGAACTGCTCAAGAGATAACAAGGCTACAGAAAGAGAATTGCTAGCTAATCATGCTAGAAATAAAGATGGTTCCACAGGCTTTACTGTAGCACATTAGCCTTAAGGGATCTGTATGTATCATAAAAGTTTGAATATGTGACTTTGGCCATACACTTAACTTTCCTGAGAGTCTCATCCATTGGACCAGTGAACTGGATTATATCAAATCTGAGGTCCCTGCAGCACTTTCATATTGCAATTTAATGTGGTGAATATATTAAATAAGGGGAAGAGAAGGAACTCACCTCATTGAACACTTTTCAGAGTCTGGCTGGGTGCTTTTGCCGTGTCCGTACTTTATCTTACTAGAATTTGTCTTCTCTCTATTTCTAAAGATGAGCAAACTGAGGCTAAACAAAGCTAATTGTTTTACAAAGATTTTCCAGCTCTCCAGAGTGATGAAGGCAGGCTGTGTTTTATTTGATTTTCACACTTAATTTCTTTTCATTGCATCAATGGTGTATTTTAGAATTCACAGCAGTGGTTCTTCATCAAATAGAACCCAGGTGCCCTCTCTTAATAAAAGGCACGTTCGTGTCTTATTAACCGTAGAATTTCAGGTCACTGCTAAACACTTTAGTATCTGTCTATAGAACCAAGGTATAGAGACTCCGTCCAGAGAGATGCCATGGTGAATTTTGCTTTCCTCAAGGAAGATAGACAGCTAGCCTTTGCATTATTAGTACCCCAGGTCTCAGTGGAGGTGCCTCTGTGTGGTTGTGATTGTTCCTGTGTGTCTCCACCAAAGAAAGGGAGAGAGCCTCTAAGGACTAGTTGGGTCATCCTAGAAGCCCAGAGCAGCTGTGTCTCTTAGGAATCATCCCCAGGTACCTACCTTGGAGTGCCTTAAAATTGCTTAATATTCTGTGTTAGGATATCAGTAATTCTACTACCATTTTTGAGCAAGTATTGCTAACTATTGAAACAAAGGGGCATTGTATCATCTGAGCTATAGCGCGACACTTTACATATTAGTGCCTTGATTCCAGAAGTGACAATTGCTGTAGCAAAATAACGAACTTTGTCCCATTCAGATTCTGAGGGGCAGATCTAGAACCTGAATCTGCACTGGTGGAAACCTACATCCTCTTTGTCACTTTGATACATTGCTCCATGGCCCTTCATTCCTTCTATGGGAAACATTTGTCGTTTTTTTGTGTTCTTGGAAATTTTCTTTAAAATCTTCTCCAAAATCAGAGTTCACATAATCACAGAGCTTATATCAAAAATTACAGCTCTGCCTTAGTCTGAATTCCCCCTCTCTTAAAATTTGATTATTTTCTCTGAGGAAGTTTGATGTGAATAAGGAGAATCTCCTTACAAATCATGTGAAGATTTCAGATTCATGCACAGGACTACACTTGATCGATAGAGGTAATAAGAGAAGTTCTTAAGATTCTCTATCTGTCTGTCTATCTGTCTTCTTATCTATTTTTCATTTATCTATCTATCTGAAATTATTCTCCACATTGTGTTCACGGAACAGTAACCTTTTAAGGTGGTAATGACCATCAAGTGAATATGGGTAGACTGGGGCTAGCATTTTTAATTTGTAGTTTTCAAGGATAATTATTTTCCAACTAGGCTGGGAAATCATGGTACTTTTTCAACTCTATGTAAATTCATTTCAGCATTCCTTACTGCCTATACATTCTGGCTCTTTGAAGTCCTCTGGGAACTGGCTGGAACATCTTACTAACAGTCTCATTCATTCATGAGTTTAAAAATGATCCTTGACAAATTCTGACTTAAAATCTGTATAAGCATTGTGTTTTCCCCTTTAGAAAAAACCCTTTGACAAAATTCTTTGAACCTCCATGTAAGGATATATAATATCTGTCATTTTTCAAACATTTGACCCTGAGGTTATGTTCTACAAAGCACATATTGGAAAACACTGTTTCGGAGAGAACATAGCAAATAAGAAGAAAGCTTTAAATTCTTGCTTAAACTTAGAAAACATAAATTTATAACATACTTGGAAAGCAGAAAGGGACCAAGTTGTTTTATTATGATTGTGCTGCTGTCTAACATGGGGTACAAGGCAGATAAACAGTTATCCCAGATTCCTGCAGACTGTTCACTTCTTCTGCCTTCTACCAGAGACTGCAGTCCAGGGTCTCAACATACTGTGTTAACCACTTTTTCAGCCATACCTGAATTTGCCTAGCTTGTCCTTTCTTTACATCTCTTGAAACACAGGAAAAAGACTACTGACAAAAGTAAAACCAAACCTTCAAACATTTTGCTCATGATTTCTGATCAGTTAGTGAAGGTTCTTGGATATGTGAATTTATAATCAAAATGAGAGGGAAGTGGGCAACGTGTGTTGAAAACGTGTTCTGTGATGCAAAGATCTGGGCTATGAGGAACTCAGGAAGGTTTATAGTGGCCAGAGGAGGTCTTTGGTGCTGGTGGTCAGAACAGGGGCAGCAGGAGGGTTCCAGGCCTGGGTACCCAGGTTGCCCCCACAGATGGGGAGAGCCAGGATGAGCCAAGCTTTGCGTTGACCCCCTGGGGGTTTACCCTTTATTGTAATGTGGTGATATTATCTTGATGTCTACTGAATCACATCCACTGCATCTGAGATTGTTTTTTTCCCTTGTTTTCCAGCACATTTCCTGCTGCTTTTATGGGTCATTTTTGCTGCCCTGATTTATAATGTTAGTACAAGGAAGTGATGTCCACCTTGGCTTTTTGGTAGCCAGAGGTTAATTGTAAGATGTCTCTAAGTGAGGGTGGAGTGAGGTGAACACATTACTTTGTAAAACTTGCTCTTTCTCTTCAAGGAAATTTGAATTAGTTCACTAACCTATTTTGGATGATGGTGACGTCAGATGGCCTCCATTCAACAAGAGGGTGGACCCAGAACTTATTACATTCGCATTCTGACAATGTGACAAAGTCACTCAGGGTGGAATTTTCAAGGCCTAATCAAAAAGTACAGTGTGTTTAAATAAAAAAAATTACTACAGGAAAAGACACTTTGCCATGAATTCTCTTCAAAATACACCCCTTCCTCCTAATATACTTATCTAACCATCCTTGCCCCTTTCTGAAGTTCTCTTTAATGAGAGTCTTTACAAGATATAGTCAATAATACGGAGAATATTGCTCTTAAATGCCATCCAAAGGAAAGGCAGGCTCATAAAGCCATTTTTGTGTGTCCTCGCCTTTCTTATTCACTGGGTCAGGCACTGTGTGACTTCTGGCTCTGCTGTCAGGTCAGAATGACCATGAAGAGTAAATGTTTTGAATGGATTCAGGACTCCAGGGCAGTCACAGCAGCAGAACTAAAGACAGTCAGGAAAGAGGACTTCCAGAGTTGCTGCAGAAAGTGGCAAGAACTGTGGGATATGTTTGTTTGAAGTGATAGAGGACTTCGAGGGGGAATTCATGGCAAGGTATCTTTTTCTGCAATACAGTTTGTAAACATTCGCTGCATTTTGGGATCATACCTCATAAAATGGGTAAAAGCATTTAATTCTTAGGAGAAAACTGGCCACTAGACTGTCTCCCTCTCTACTGCTGTCTTCAGGGTGTTCCAACCTAGTGCTCAAGAGGTGACTGTCTGCTCAATTACACACCAGCTGTTTGACTATTCCATAATCTCTCTAACTTTCAATGTTGTCATCAGTAAAGGTAGGATAATCATGGCAAGCCGTAACTCACAAGCTTATTGGGAGGAATTAAATACATTTTAAAATACAAGGCACTTAGAGCTGTGCATGTTATATTTTAAAGTTCCACAGATGACAGCTAATAAGAGAACAATGGGGTTAAAAGTGGGGTGTGTTCACACACAGAAGAAAGGCAGAGGCATGCTGTCTTTTCTCTTGCGTGCTTCTCTCTTTATCTGTGTCCTCATCAAGATGAACAACCTCCTCTTCCCTCGGGGAACTTCTGACTCCCAACTGGTGTTTGTGTAGAGTTTTACGAACTTTTTGTTCTACGTGAGTCAACAACTTCCTGAAAATCTATACTGGAAATCTGTGCTTTCAAATTGTTGATTCACCATTGCTTGATTCAGTGGGTAGCTGACATGGCAAAGGGAGCGGAGGGATGTGTAGGAAGGAACCAGGAGCGCACCTGCTGTGTGGTGGGCTGCCGGGTGCAGAACATTCCTGGATTTCATGGCCACATGTGTGGCAGCGTCATCTCTGCAGGGCAGATTGCTACCAGTGTGGCAGATAGGAGTTTTCTCCCAAACATCTTTCTAGTGATAGACTAGATGGCGAAACCTGTTCCGTGAGCTAAGGATGAGTGTAAATTTAAGTGAACTCAGTAGGTTGGAGGACCGTTGCATTAATCTGTGGAATCTTGACATCAGACCGAGCTGTGTCCTTGAAGAGGTCCACTGGAGAGGGAAGACCTAGTCTGTCTCAGAGCTTAAGGGGGTGCACCGTAGACTGTAGAGCAGACTTCCTCTGAATTTTGGTGTACACACTGTACTCTGGCTTGGATGCTAGAGGTATCAAATGCCATGAAAAGTAGTTCTGGGACAAAGTGAACTAATCCAGAGAGAAGAGGGTCTCAAATACCAGGGCACAAGAACCATTCATCTTTCCTAGATCAATATCGTTATTTTATCCATATGATTTTTTTTTTAAGTCAGAGGACTAGATGCTTCTACTTTAAAGGATTGGGAAAAATAGAATTGTGGAGTGTGATACTGTATGGGAAGATGCATGATTGAAAAGCAGCATTGGCAGCATGAGGGGCCTTTCTCCCTCATCCCTGTTTCCCTTTCCAGCATCTGAATTTTCTTTGCTCCATAGCTTTTAATTCCCAGTGAGTTAGTTGCCTTTGTTCTGCTTGAGATAAACCTCCTCATGTCGGGGATGTGTAAGCTCTGTCTCATCTATGTTATTCTCAGACTTCAAGTGTGGGCCCTGCCCACAGAAGGCTGTGAACATTTGTCTTCTCATCTGTTCTTAATGTCTTTCCCAAGTATTTCCAGAAGAAGCAGAAAGGCTTATGCCAGCCGTAGAGGCTTGGTGTTGTGATGGCTAATGCATTGTTGAGATTTGACAGAGCAAGGCATGGACGCCATGATGGTGTGGTAATAAATCCCTCAGAAGACAAGCCGGAGGGCAGCAAGGACCTCCAGTGACAGGTGAACCACACCAAAAGCAGTGTATTGTTCTTCTAGAACGAATTAAAGGCACTTCTTCAAGTCTTGAAATCATTTAGAAAGCAGTCAAAAGATTAATGCCTTCAAGTTTGTTTAACAGTACAGTGGAGCATGATGGGATGCAGTATGACAAGGAGCTATGCCGCACTTACCTCACCTGATGGCCTCTCTCTGGCCCTGTGTGTTAGAATGGGCATAGGATATATGCTCTGGACAGATGGATAGCTGGGCAATGGACAGTGGGAAGAATAAGCCACCTGGGAAGTGTAGGAGGCTTCTCCTCTCTCATCCTGGCCAAAGAGGTATGGGCTTTCCACATGGCATCTTGGAATCTGTAGATAATGTATTCATAATTCTACATGCTCCTCTTTATTCCCCCTCCCTTTTTTTTTTTTTTGCAAAGACAGAACATGTCAAGAGAGGGGCGTCTCCTTGTTCAGAGGACACTAATTAAACTGTGCAGTTCTCTTCCTGACTTTTAAAGTCTGGCTGAGGGAAGCATGACTCACTGCGAGTTGAAAGTGTGTCTGGTCTGTGTCCTCATCCCTGCACGAATCTCTAAGGCAGCCCAGCAGA
This sequence comes from Dolichotis patagonum, assembly GCA_004027295.1. Classification (NCBI taxonomy): domain Eukaryota; kingdom Metazoa; phylum Chordata; class Mammalia; order Rodentia; family Caviidae; genus Dolichotis; species Dolichotis patagonum. The sequence continues at coordinate 33,549 of PVJX010003975.1, forward strand.
CAATCCTGCCAAGTGCTTTAAAGCATGGTTCTTGTCACACTATTGGGCCATGTGTAAGAACGTGTTTCTGACAGATCCCGTGTGGCCTTCATCTTGAATGTCTTTGTAGTATGCGTCTTTCACCTTGATAACACCCCCACTTCTGATCATAGGGCTAGTTCTCTTGCTTGGGGTCACACTTTGCCACAGCATGACCAATCTTTTCAGTTAACAGAAGTTATTGCTACCTGCAATAGAAGACTTTGGATTTTTTTTTTGTTTGTTTACAGTGCCACTAACACAACTTTCCATTTCAAATTTAAAATATGAAGAGAAGACAGTTATTCTCTTACTAATGCAATGGTCAAATTTTTTAAGAAGATTATTTTTTATTTATAAATTTCTTTTTCTTGGTATATGCTTACAATGCATAATAATAACATTCATCCTGGGGATCTGATCTACAGAGCTATTCCATCTCAGTGCTCTTCCCTTCCCCTCCCTGTCCTCCTGTCCCTGCCTCAACTTTAGGTGCCATCTCCTCTCCAGAGTCTACCTCACTGTTTCTTATTATCTATCTTTTATTTTGCTCTTTTCATTACTTATATTTTTGGTTTCTTATATAACAGAAGCTGTGCAATATTTAATCTGTGTCTGGTTTATTTCACTTAGCCTTATGGTCTCAAATTTAATTTGCATTGCACTATAAGGAATTATAACTTGATAAAATTTCAGCTGAGTGTTATGAGGAAACTGCTGAAATCAATGAGTTGTCTTGTTTTTAAGGACTTTGAGGACCACTTTATAGAGGAGCAGTTGCTCTAGGAAAGAGTATGAGACTTGTGTCCTTGGGGCAGTCCTTGCTGGGGAGTGACTGCTTTAGGAGACCCTGAAAGAGGGCTTAAGATTTACTTCCAAGTTACTATATTCCTGCTTTTTATTCCCGTTTAGTTTTTTTAATTTGTCTACATCATGATATTTTTTCAGGGCGGGATCTTTTGAGCTTGGAAGGAGGGAGAAAGGTTGAACAAATAGTCCTGGGGGGAAATTTCCGAATCTCACTGGAAGGAAGCAGTTTGACAAGCATATTCAAGTTAGTATGGTATTTGACACTTGAAAAGCAGCGACCATGAAAGCAAAACCCAAAATACTATTGTTCCAAAGTCGTAAAATGTCAGTGTAAATGAAATTATCTCTGAGGTATAAGACCTAAGTCCTAAACTAAAATCTAGGCAACATAGAACTTCCTTTCTTTTGCGCGTAGGTGGAAGATGTATCATGTTGTCAGAATCTGATTATCATCCAAGTGAATATAGTGATGCTCTTGTGATATCAGTGGTGCTGATTACATTAGCATTTTCCTTTCCTTTCCTTTCCTTTCCTTTCCTTTCCTTTCCTTTCCTTTCCTTTCCTTTCCTTTCCTTTCCTTCATTTTCCTCCTACTCTTCCTTTCCCCTTCCTTCCTTCCTTCCTTCCTTCCTTCCTTCCTTCCTTTTTCCTTCCTTCCTTCCTTCCTTCCTTCCTTCCTTCCTTCCTTCCTTCCTTCCTTCCTTCCTTCCATTCTTGCTTCCTTCCTTTCCTTCATTCTTTTTTTTCCCCTTTTTCTTTTTTAGTACTGAGGATTAAACTCAGGGCCATCACATTGAGATGCATCCTCATTCCTTTTTAATTAAGGTTTTAAATTTTGAGACAGGGTCTTGTTAAATTTTTAAGTGGGATTACAAGTGTGCACTGTCATGCCTGGCTGGTCCTTCCAGTGTTTGAAGCTATTTGTACTCTTTTCTCTGTATCTTGTCTTTCTCCCTAGTATACCGAAGTATATTCCTGTTACCACTTGGTGTCAGTTCACTTTGCTTTCTTGGGGCCTCTTTCACTTGACTCCAGATGGTCAGGGTAGTGTGTGTTTACCAACTTGTCCACATCAGAGGGCATTCAGGGCTGTTTTCCTGATAGCGATTAAGCTTCGTTAGTGCAGCCCATGATTACATTAGGTGCTTTGGCAGCACTGCAACTTTGCTGACTTATATTAACAATCTGTTAAAGTCATTCTTTGTTTCTACTTAGGGGTGGAAAGCATGCATGTCTAACATACACCCTGTTGCATTTTAGTTGAAAGTCAAGTATGAAACTTTGGACCTTGTAAAATTACAACTCTGACCAAAATTTTATGCCTATCGAATTGTGTCTTGTTAGAGAGGATATTTTGTGAATTTTTAGTATTTACCCTGGAATTCTGTCAATGTAGCTATACCATTGGGAAAACTATTCAATAGTTTTGGGTAATAATGTCAACATCACCATCCACAACAATAGAAGGTATATCGTACTGAACATTCACTGTATGCTGGGCATTACAGCTCAGCATTTCCATGTGTATCCATGCCAGATCCACACAAGATTGTAAAGTAGATTCTATTAGTACTACTGTAGGCTATTAGAAAGCAGAAAATTATCACTTTTAAGCTTACCACTTAGCGATAACCACAGTTGACTTTTATACATATTTTACAGTCTTTTAAAAATATATATGTTTCTTATGCTTGTAAGTCCATTCTTCACTACAGTGCCCATTTGATGTAAAAATGCAGTGTATTCTACTCCATTTTTTAGAGAGTCTTATCGGAAGTGACTGGAGATTACTGTTTGGCATAGTGATTATATGCCCTTTTTTATAATCAGGTTAGCAGATCCATATAACTTTTATAGAATAAATTTACAATGACAAATAACACAGCCTTCATATTACTTCTGAATAATTTTCTTTGTTAAATGAAAGTGAGTAATATGAAGTAATTGTTAATCTTTATGTGATCCTATACAATTTTGTTTTTAAAGATATATCTTTGTTAATATAACTGTGGGAAGGGAGAGAATAGTAGAATATTTTATAAACAATTATTTTTAGAATAGAATTAAAGCAATCTCTTTAATGTATATACTTAAAACAATTACCTTTTTCTTCTAATGAATATATATTCTTAAAAGGAATCTACTAAGCATAGACTCTGACTTCTTAGGTAAATACCTTGATACTCAGGTTTATTTAAAACATTATACATTGAACCACAGGAGAAATATATGAACTAAGAAAATGTCTAGTAAACAAGACATTTTGATGGCTTGTTTTGCTACTCAAGAAAACAGATTTCTCTGTTTCTTCCTGCCCTACTCTTCTAAACACAGCAAGGACAATTTGTTACCGCTACTTAGTAAATCACTTTCCTCCGAGGGAGCATTTACACATTTCAGGTGGTGGTTCTTTCCTTCATCACATAGGTGCTGCTTGCTTTCTGAAATGCTTTTGTTTTTACTGAGGACAGCTCTGATCATCTGAGCTGTGTTGGAAGGAGCTCTGTCTGGACACTGACCTTCGTTTGCACCCTTGAGTAAGCCTGCAAAGTGAACAGCTCTCTTCTGATCATTTTCCCGCTCTCCTCTTCTGGAAAGCATTGCTGAACCGAACACCACTTTCTTGCTCCAGAATGAACTCCTTCCATGTATATTTCTTTTTGTTGGAAAAAATTTGGATCCACAGCTATCCAGGTTATTGCAGAGAGGTCGGCAATGCAAGCATTATAACTGCAACAGATTGGCCTAAGTTTTGAATGGTGCTGTGTCTTCCAGAAGCAGTGGGTCTGTGGAGTTGATGTCACTTCCCAGTGGGCCTTTGCCTAGTGCTGAACACTGGTGACATTCATGTTCCTTCGCAGAGCATCGTTCTCATCTTGAAGAAGCCAGGTGTCTGCAAACGTGCATAAAGCAAGCAAATAAAAGAAGGATAGCGGTAATGATATTGGTTAACATTGACCAGGCATTTAATGTATATTGACAACTCGTCTACCTTCTTTTTTTATTTTAAAGAAAATAAAACAAAAGTGGGCAGGACAAAGCAGATCAGAACAGAACAACATAAGCAACACAGCACTTTACAATAAGACAACTGGACATTAATAGTGGCTATCAAAATATCTCTTTCTCTGCTATAGTTGAGCATAGTTTTCAAATACAATAATATCAAACATACCAAAATAGTATAAAACTATTCAAAAGAATGAAAGAATTATAGGGCATTCTGAACTGAATAACAGAGAATGATCAATGGCTACTATAATATATCATTTTCAGTAAAAAAATTTTGTTTATAATATCACATATATTAAAATCCCAATAAGACACAATGTGATAGAACCGATGGTAATAGCAGAGTAGAAGCATAGTAGGACTTATAAGCAAGACGATATTAAATCAGCAATGGTTGCCATAATGTTTTGTTTTCTTCAAAACAGCTGTTCATATCATCACATTAAAACCATTCCAACTGATGAATAAAAACATTGAAAGGCTTCAAAGCAATGAAATGGGAAATCATGATTACCATAAAATCTTATATACTCTTACCAACTCTCATACTAGGGAGACTAAACGGTATTTACACATGTGAGTTTGGTTTATTTCGCTTG
>PVJX010003975.1:38087-71237 GCA_004027295.1 Dolichotis patagonum
TAAATATCTCAATGTGATCATTCTTTATAGCTGAGTAGTACTCCATTGTATAAAAATGCCACAACTTTTTTATCCATTCCTCAGTTGATGGGCACTTAGGTTGTTTCCAAGATCTGGCTATTACAAATTGTGCTGCTATAAACATGGGTGCACATATATCACTGTGGTATGATGTTTTCAGTTCTTCTGGGAACATGCCCAGAATTGGAATAGCTGAATCAAATGGGACTTTCAAACCCAACTTTTTGAGGAATCTCCAGACTGATCTCCACAGTGGTTGTACCAGTCTACACTCCCACCAACAGTGCAGAAGAGTTCCTTTTTCCCCACAGCCTCTCCAGCACTTGTTGTTGGTAGTTTTTTCTATCCTGGTCATTCTTTCTGGGATGAGATGGAATGTCAGTGTGGTTTTAATTTGCATTTCTCTCATGACTAATGATGATGAACATTTTTTTTTTTTTGATGATGAACATTTTTTCAAGTATTTATTTGCCATTCGTATTTCTTCATCTGAGAACTGTGTATTCATTTCAGATGCCCATTTTTGGATTGGGTCTTTGAATTTTGAGGGTCTGATTTTTTTTAAATTCTTTATAAGTTCTAGACAGAAGTCCTTTGTCTGAGGGACTGTCCATTAAGATTTTTTCCCAATTTGTGGGTTTTCTTTTCACTCTGCTAAAAATCTCTTTCAACATGCAGAAACTCTTTAATAAGATGTGGTCCCAGTTATTGATTCTGGGAAGTATTTCACGTGTGGTTTGATTCTTGTTCATGAAATCTCTACCTACCCATATATCCTTGAGATTTTTACCTACTTTGTCTTCCAACAGATTTAGTGTTTCTATTTTAATATTTAGATCTTTGACCCATTTAGATTTTAGTTTAGTACATAGTGATGGGCATGGATCTAGTTTTAGTCTTCTGCATATGGATAGCCAATTTTTCCAGTTCCATTTGTTAAAGAGACTGTCATTCTTCCAGTGAGCATGTTTGGCCCCTTTATCAAAGGTAAGATGGTTGAGTGAGTTTGTGGTTGTGGTTGTATCTTCCAATCTATTCCATTGATCTTCAGGTCTGTTTTTATTCCAGTACCATGCTGATTTTATTACTGTAGCTTTGTAGTATAATTTCAAGTTGGGGATTGTGATGCCTCCTGCCTTGCCTTTGTTGCTTAGAATTGCCTTTGCTATTCTAGGTCTCTTCTGGTTCCAGATGAATTTTAGGAGTGATTTCTCTAGATCTATGAGGTATGTTAGTGGTATTTTGATTGGGATTGTGTTGAATCTGTAGTAATTTTGGGAGAATGGCCATTTTCACAATGTTTGTTCTTTCTATCCATGAACAAGGGATGTCTTTCCATTTTCTGAGGTCCTCTTTGATTTCCTTTTTCAGGGTATGATAATTTTCCTTGTATAGCTCTTTTACTTTCATGAGATTAATTCCTAAGTATTTCATTTTTTTTGGATACTAGTGTGAAGGGTGTGGCTTCTCTTATTTCTCTCTCAGTATTTTTGTTGTTAGTGTACAGGAATACTATTGATTTTTGAGTATTGACTTTGTATCCAGCTATATTGCTGAATTTATTTATTATATCTAGGAGTTTTTCGATGGAGTTTTGGGGGTCTTCTATGTAAAATATGATGTCATCTGCAAATAATGATAATTTAACTTCCTCTTTTCCTATCTTTACTCCTCTTATTTCTCTCTCTTGTTTAATTGTTCTGGCTAGTATTTCCAGTACAATGTTGAATAGGAGTGGGGATAGGGGACATCCTTGTCTTGTGCCTGATTTTAAGGTAAAGGAATGACTTAGGAAGAATTGCTTCCCTTTCAGTTTCATTGAAGAGTTTGAGGAGTGTTGTAATTAAGTCTTCTTTGTATTTCTTGTAGAATTCCGCAGTGAATTATTCTGGGCCTGGGCTCTTCTTTGTTGGTAAGGACTTAATTACATTTTGAAATTCATTAATAGAAATTGGGTTATTCCGCAGTTTTAAATCTTCCTGATCCAGCTTTCGTAGTTCATATGTATCTAGGAATCTGTCTTTTCTTCTTCGTTATCGAACCTATGAGAGTAGAGGTTTTCAAAATAGGTGTTGATGATCTTCTGTATTTCCACTGAGTCTGTAGCAATTTCACCTTTTTCATTCCTTATTGCATGAATTTGAGTTTTTTCTTTCCTTTTTTAAATAAGGTTGGCTAGGGGCTTGTCAATTTTATTTATTATTTCAAAGACCCAACTCTTTGATTCATTGATTCTTTGAATTGTTTTCTTAGTCTCTATTGCATTAATTTCTGCTCTGATCTTTATAATTTCCTCCCTTCTTTTGGCTTTGGGCTTGGCTTGCTCTTCTTTTTCTAGATGTTTGAGTTGTAGCATCAGGTTGTTTATTTGTGTTCGTTCTGTCTTCCTGATGTGGGAACGTAGTGCAATAAATTTTCTTCTGAGGATTGCTTTCATTGCATCCCACAAATTCCAGCAAGTTGTGTTTATATTTTCATTTGCTTGTAGATATTGTTTAATTTCTTCTTTAATTTCCTCCATGACCCACTGATTGCTCAAGAGTGTATTAGTCAGTTTCCATGTGTTTGTGAGGTTTTTGCAGTTGCTTTTATCATTAATTTCTAATTTCATGACACTATGATCTGATAACATGCATGGGATAATTTCAGTTCTTTTGCATTTACTTAGATATGTTCTGTGGGCTAGTATATGGTCTGTTTTAGAGAATGTCTCTTGTACTGCTGAGAAGAATGTATAATTCTGATGTTGTTGGATGGAAAACTCTATATATGTCTATCAAGTCCATTTGTTCACAGGTGTGATTCAGTTCTATTATGTCTTTGCTGATTTTCTGTCTAGTTGATCTGTCCCTTTCTGTCAATGGCATGTTAAAATCTCTTGTTATAATTGTGTTATTGCTTATTTGATTTTTGATTTCTGTTAATACTTGCTTTGTGTAGCTGGGTGCTCTGGAATTTGGTGCATATATTTTTAAGATTGTTATCTCTTCCTCTTGAAGTTTTCCCTTTACTGATATGTAGTGACCTTCTTTATCTTTTTGGATCATTCTTGGTTTGAAGTTCACATTGTCTGCAAGCAGGATTGCTACTCCCACTTTTTTGTTTTTGGTTTCCTGTTGCATGAAGTATTGTTTCCCATCCTTTGACTTTCAGTCTATAGGTTTCTGTTTGGATAAGATGGGTTTCTTGTAGACAGCATATGGTTTGATGTTGTTTCTTGATCCATTCTGCCAGTCTGTTTCTTTTGATTGGTGAGTTGAGGCCATTTCCATTAATGGTTATAACTGTTATATATTGGATTATTGTTGACATGTTATCTTTCTGCTGTTGTATCTTTAGCTTTCAATTCTATTTAATTGTCTGCCTTGCTTGGCGGTTTTATCCTATGTGTATCTAGAATATCTTTCAGTATTCCTTGTAGGGTTGGTTTGGTGATCATGAAGTTTTTCTGCTCTTCTTTGTCATGGAAGTATCTTATTTTTCCATCCATTTTGAAGGACAGTTTTGCAGGGTACGTCAATCTGGGTTGGAAGTGGTTTTCCTTTAGGATCTGAAATACTTCACTCCATGCTCTTCTTGACTTCATAGTTTGTGTTGAGAAGTCTGCTGTGATTCTGATAGGTTTTCCTTTATAGGTGATCTGTCTTTTCTCTCTAACAGCTTTTAGTATTCTGTTCTTATGGTGGACTTCTGGGATGGTGATTATTATGTGTCTGGGTGTAGTTTTATTTTGGTTATGGCTATTTGGAGTTCTATATGCTTCACTAATCCAAATGTCAGTTTCCATTCTCATGTTTGGGAAGTTTTCATCTATTACTTCTGTAAATATTGTCTTGATATCATTTGCGCAGTCCCCTTCTTTTTCATGTATCCCTATTCATCTTCCGTTATTTTTCTTTGCATTATCTTGCAGCTGTTAAGTTGTTATTTCCTGATTCTTTGTTATTTTTAAAAGATCTTTCCTTTCCTGTTCACTAGCTGTGATCTTATCTTCGAGGTCTGAAATTCTATCTTCACTTTTGTTGAGGTGGTTTTCACAGCTTTCAATAGAATTTTTGATTTCCTGTATATCTCTTTGAATCTGCTTTATGCATTCTGTTTGTTTCTTATAGTGTTCATTCAGGGATTCTATCTGTTTGCTTTGTTCCTCTAATTTTTTAGCTGTATATTCACTAGATGTGATCGCTATTTCTTTCACTACTTTTATCATTTCTTATTTTACATGGTCAATTATTTCTGATTTGAATTTCTCCATAGCTTCCCCTAGTTGCTTCTTTATTTCAGTTGATATCATTTCAGTCATTTCAGGTGTATGGCTTCTATTTTCTTCTGTGTACATGGCTCCTAGGCTTTCTTGATATGGGCTGGAGATTTGAACCTGCCTTTTGGTCTTTCTTTTTGTCATTTTTCTTATTTCCTTGCTTTGAGTGGCGTTCCAAACCTTCCTTTCGGTGTGTGGTGAATAACCTCCTGCACCCTCAGCTCCTGGAGCAGTCTCAGCTCCCCTGCAGGCACTTGGCTCCCTCAGGCAATCCCCACTCCCTTTCAGGCTCTTGTCTCCCTTAATTGAGAGGCAGAATCTGGGCGTGGAGAACTGGGGCCAGTGGAACCCCCAGGGCACAATCCCCCATCTACATTCTTTGTATAAGTTCTTAATGATTTGTCGCAATCCTGTGAATTAGTTAATGTGCTTGTGCTGTTTCACAAGCAAGAAGTGGCTTGGGGAGACTAACAGATTTCAGAGTAGCATAGACTCAAACTTGGATCTCACAGTGGTAGCAGATAGTAGGATTTTAAGACCGCTCCATCATCCCTAAAATCCCTCACCCAATCCTGACAAAGAAAGATTTCATCTGATTTAAAAATTATGCTTTCTTTGCGAGCACAGCTTCAAGAGATTTTCTGCAGCTTTCTCTTCTGATTCACATTATCACCTCTGAGTCCATCCATGTAGAAATTTTGGAGTCTGTACTCTTTCAAGCGTGTATTCTTAACATTGTTCTTCGGAAGGTAAACCAAGTGTTCCACAAAAGTGAAGTACAATATGTTATTGACACAGTCTGAGAAAGGGCATACGTTATCCATTGGATGGTTTATATTCCTTGGGTCAGAATCTGGACTGTGCTGGTAAACAGTTCCTGTACCTTTGGAGTTTCCTTTATCTATTGCCCTTCTCCTCTGTAAAGTGGGTATGATAGTATCTACACAATAGCATTGTAATGAGAAGTAAATGAATTAGTATATTTAAGTCATGGGAAAAGAACCTAGAAGACAGTAAATTCCAGTTAAACAGTTTAATATTATGGGAATACTGAAAAACTAGTGACTGTAGGAGTTTTGCTACTGATTAAATGGGATGAAGGTAATGCAGATAACTCCACTTGGACTGGGAAGGCTTCTTGGAGGACTTAATGAAGCTTCATGATTAAGTGATGGAAAATAGACTTTCATGGGCTATAGATGGTAAGAAGAGTCAATGTGACAATGAAATATTGCTTAAAGAAATTCTGGAGCCATTGCAGCGTAACTATGCCTTAAGTTATGGTTGGCAAACCGGTTTCATTTTACAGGCAACTTAGATACTTCTAATGCAAAACTGTATTGAAGTCATTGAATAGGATTGAGAACAGTGATAAATTAGAATTTTCAAAGACCAATATTTGGATGTGATAGTGTGTATTCCAAATATTTGTTCTTCTACCCATAATGATTTTCAAAGGACAAAGACCTAAGTTTCTTGCAATCCTTCCAATCACACCTCTTTCTGCTACATGCTATCTTCTTTGATATGTAAGTAGAGTGTCATGAGAACATTGGAATTTTGGTAACCTTATGAGACACCAGGTTTTGATTCATTGTCATCAAGAAACCATAGAGGTGTATTAGTCAACTTTTCTGTTACTGGGTCATAATACCTGATACCCAGAATTTAAAGGGAGAGAAATTTTTTTTGGCTTATGGTTTCAGAGGGTTTAGTCCATGATGGGCTGTCTCCAAGGCAAGAGCATCATGGACAAAAGATGTGGTAGACAACTTTCCTTAGTTTATGGTGGTTGGGAAGCAGAGCAAGGCAGCACCACTGGAGAGGTAGGGACCAGAGACTAGATATAGTCCCCAGAAACATTCAGAAGTGTGATTTACCAAGTTAACATAGGAAGATTAACAGTCACAGTGGGATTTAAATAAAGGAAATAGCTTTTCTAGAGAGGCATGATAGAAAAGAGAATTTGGCTACATTGGAGAAATGAGAAAAAATGAGATGATTGCATAGCAAGGAAAATCTTGCTCTTAGGGTTATGGATTAAGAATGTGTCTGTGGGGAAAAAAGAAGAGTGAGTTTGCATCTGAGTTCTCAGATGAGTGAGGGGAATGAGTTTGTGCAGGTTGCACTGCTTCCCTGAGTCTCAGTTTCTTCATCTCTAAATTAGGGATGAGCAGGCAGCTGTGGGAATTAGCTGAAGTAAAGTACATTAAGTTCCTAGTGTGGCCACTGGCATAGGAAGAGTCCTATCTGGGCCCATCCCTCTGGGCTGTGTCTTCTCCATCTCTCTGTCATGGCTACCACCAAAGGCAGCTGGTACCATGATGTGGGTGTGCTACCATTCAGAGAGCTCTGGATACTTTATTATTTTCTTTAGGAGAGAAACTGTGGGTCCTGATGTCATCCAATTACCATTCCTCTATTTCTCTTTACACATAGGAGCAATGTTTGTGGTGGGTTTTGCTATTTGTATCATACCAGTTTTAGGGCTGTGAATAACAAGGAGGCATGGCTTGAAATTTAAATGAAGGGCTTTAGGCTGAGGGTCTATGAATGACTCCCCCTACTATCGTAGTTCTGTAACGTATAACATGTACCCTTCTAGAGAACACTGTCGTCTACAGGATTTGAGAATATGGGAATAATACTTATGATGTGTAAATCTCATTTGCCTCTCATGAGAAGGTAAAGTCTATTCATGGTGGTGACAAAGGAGTCAAATCTCAGAAAGGTAAATTTCGTGAGGCTCTTCGATAGGCCAGTTATCAACTGTGACATGTGGCTGACTTTCTGTAGGGTCAGGCTTGTAGTGGACACACATTAATATTTGTATCTTTTCTTCTCCCCACTCAGAGACATGAGTGCCCACCCTTCACCACTGGGAAAGCTGTAGAACTAAGGATTAGACCATAGCTAATTGCCAAGCAGAGCTTGCAGCCTTCCTTTGCCTTGATTTGCCTCGTCACATGTGGTGCTGCTGCTTTTGAATGACTTACATAATCTAGAGTATCTAAAAATGTCTGAATTAGTGGACTTTGAGAGCTGGGAGAGCATGTGCTAAATGCTAGGTTGCTAGATGCCTTTCCTCGGTTACCTTTAGATGTCTGGTGTCTGGTGTCTGGTGTTGTGTGTGTGTGTGTGTGTGTGTGTGTGTGTGTGATAATTTGTTAGACCTAGTTTTAAGATAAATTATTTTTAAGAAGGGAAAAAATAAAGAAACAATAAAGCTAGATCATTCTTTCTTAAAGGCATTATACTTAGAATGAAAATATTGGGGTGGATGGGAGACCAGAAATCCCTGTGTCACTGAGTTATACTTCTCTTGCAAGCCTGGCCCATGTAATTTTGCTTTGCTCTATTTCTGTCACAAGGATAGTAACAAAATAAGAGTGCAAAACCTCTGGCTCCCCAAGTTGAGAATGCTTCCCCTAGTGAAAGGGAGATAGTGGCCAAGGCCCCTAAAGATGCAGTAGGAAGAGAATCTGAGATTTTATTAGCCAGCTAACAAAACTCCATTTATTTAATTGTAACCTGTATCAACAAAGGTTTTAAAAACATTTTCTGTATCAAATAAGAAATAGATATAATATCTTTCATTTGAAGTTTATTTTATTTTTCAGAAGTTATTTTATTTTCATATAACTACAAATTGATTGTATATTAAAGATTTTACTCAGCTCATTGATGAACAAGGCATTCAGTCAGATGACAAAAATCATTTAACATGTATTTAAGGAGCTAGGTGTTTATAGTTTACTCATGAAGCAATTTTAGAAGAAAGGACTAGTTAACATCATAAACTCATATTTGGAGTTATTTTTTCCATTAGACAGGAATTGCTGGCTTTTTTGTTGGATCAAAACCTTCAAGTCAACTTTTGTGTCTGTGTAGTTCTAAAAACACCAAGAGGAAGCCAACGCAAAGGGTAAACTAAGTACTATACTGAAGAATAACTAGACATCAGATAGCACTTTCCAAGTTTGAGGTGACTTTTGTCATTCAAGTTGTGCTTTAAAAGTCAACTTTATCTCTTAAATTTTACTTCATATTCTTTTTAGTTGTTGATTAGTATATGTTTGTGATATGTTAAAAACATTCCTCATGGGGAATTTGTCCATATATACTCCTCAACTTGATTCTTTTTACCTCCTTTCCTTGCTCTCTTTTCCATTTCCTCCCTTCCCATCTTTTCGAAGGACCAATCCTTTGATTTGTTGATCCTTTGTGTCATTTTTGGTCTCAATTTCCATCCTGATCTTTACAATTGCTTTCCTTCTCTTATGTTCAGATGTGGATTGTTCTTGTTTTTCTAGGAGCTTTTAAAAAATTATTTGGATTGTTCTATTCTTTTTGTGTGTGCACATGCACCTGTAAAGTTCCCTCTTAGATCTGCTTTCATTGTGTACTGTAGATTTTGACATGTTGTACTTTCACTTTCCTTTGATTTTAAGAACTTTGTAGTTTCTTTCCTGGTCACTTCTATGATCCAGTTATTATTCAACAACATTATTATTTAATCTCTATTGTTTGCGTGATTTCTATGGCTTCTTTTTCTGTTGACTTTCTTTCTTTCTTTCTTTCTTTCTTTCTTTCTTTCTTTCTTTCTTTCTATTTTTTATTTTTTTAGTTAAAGAAAAAAGAAAGAAAAACAAGACAAAAGAGAAAAAATAGAAGTGATACAGAATTTCAAAGAAAAATATTAACAAGAAAAAATTACTAGTTGCTAAGTAACATGTTGTCCTCTTAGAAATAGTTGTTCAAGTTACAAAATCAAAGCATAAAAAGTGGACAGACTCTCAAACATTGACAGTGCAAACCATTCTGTTCAGTGATCTAATGGAAATTTCTGTTGACTTCTATCTTCAATTCCACTATGATCCAGTGGAATGCAGAGAATTATTTCAATTCTAGAGTGTCACTTTAAAGCATCTCAATATTTGGAAGGCTACCATTTTGATTTTGGGAAATGAATTAGTGTAACCTGATGCAATAGAGAAGAATGGGATTTGTTTAATTAGAATTCAAAATGCTGAAAAAATTTTTTAAAAAGATATTTGCTCGTGTCATAGGGTATGTGCATCTCTAGTAGCCTATATTTATGAAGTTTTCATTTTCTTGAATAATTTCATGTGTTAATCTCAAGCTGCGAGCATACTGAAAAGTCAATGACGTTTTTATTTTTGGTATGGGAAATTAAACTCAGGACCTTGTACTTGCCAGGCAGGCGTTTGTACTACTGAGCTGTATCCCTGGATCTTTACTAGGTCTCTAAGAACTTTTTCTCCTGGATCCTCATCCTGTGCTCTAGGGCTGACAGAATTACTCACGTCCAGTCCCATGAGACTTGATAGTTTTTCTTGTGATCTTTGCTTCAGCCACTTCCTTAGCTGGAATGAACTCTGTCACATTTGTGTCACTTGGAATTTCTAACAACATAATGTAAATCACCCCCACAAGTCATTTTCTGAAGACCTCAGCTCTGAGGACGTTGGGTCAAATCTCTGAGGGTGATTAGGAAAACAAATATCTAAGTTTGTGCATAACATTTCACAGCCTCCTCTTATTGCTTGGAACACACTGTGTTTAGTTTGCTGCCTGTGGACCTGGTTGGTCTAGTCCACTAGATATGAATTCTTTAGGATAAGTGCTTGGGACTTTGTGTATTTGTCTTTGTATTTCTGAATGATCAGTGGTTAGCATGAGGTCTTGTGTATACTCAGCTTCTTCAAGTGCACTGAATTGAAAAGAATATCAGAAGGTGTGTGGGAAGAACTTAGTACTACTCCCAGGAAGTAGGTTACTATTTTAGTGAAAGAGGTTTGGTATACTTTTTAGCAAACAATCCAGTACCTATTATGCATCAAGCATTATGCCAAATGCTTTGGATGAGAGAGCAAATATGATATGGCTTCTGTCTTGAAATCATGCCCAGCATCCTGGAGGAAACAGATAAATTAATAAACAAATGCACTGGATCATTGCTCAGATCATACAGCCTGTGGATGGTGGATCTGTAATTAAAATCCAGGACTGTTTGGCTCTAAAGCCATCAAGATACTTCCAGCACAGAGAAGCCAACAGTGCTTGTGGTGAATTCTGAGATCCTCAGAGCACAATGACAACCTTGCTGTGTGTCTACTCAAAGTTTAATGAAAGCATCCTAAAATCAAATCATTATGCTTTATTCACAACCCAGGTCCTCCAGAAGCTAGGGAAAGCTGATGAGACAAAAGACGAGCAGTTTGAAGAATATGTCCAGAACTTCAAAAGACAAGAGGTGAGAGACCATTTATCCCATTTTTGGAGTGGGGGATCAGTTTAATTGTGTTTGTAGTTTACTGTATTCCATGGGTCGAATATGGTTTGGGTGTCCTGAAAGATTCACCTGGTGAAATTTAATCTCTATTACATGAAAAGTTAACCTGACTGTGATGTCCAGAGCTGGAGACTTTGCAAGGTCATTGGGATTAGAGTCCTTAGAGTATGATCTCCATGACCATGATTGAATCTCATGATTTAAAAGAACAGAAACCAGAAGAGACACACACATGCTCCTGTCTCTGGTCATGTGATGTCCTGCATGGCCCTGGGTCTCTGCCAGAAGGAGAACCATCACCAGATGTGGCCCCCTGACTTCGAACCCTGAGAATCATGAGTCAAAATGAATCTCTTTTTCTTGTGATTTACCTTGTCTGTGGTGTTCTGTTGCTAGCAATAGAAAATGGATTGAAATCAAAGTGTTTATAATTGAAAAGTGTTGAGATTGAAAAAAGAAAATGTGAGGTTGGCATTTGTTTGAGGCTAACACTTGCTAATTCTGTGAACTTTTTAAGAAAGACCAGGGAAGAGGCAGTAGAGACCACAGCAGGGAGTTGGGACAGAGAATCTCAGGAGAGGAGAGACTTTGCTGCTCTGGACCTCTTCAGTACAGATGACTGATCCGAGGTGGCCCTTTTGATCATTTATATTCCATTAAATATCACAGAGGCAGAAAAACACTTAGGGTACCATGATTGCAACTGTTGCTGGCTTCAAGGTCATCCATTATTTAGTGATGTTATGTCCTTCCTGAGAGAGAGAAATTGGTTCTTGGTGGGTGAAAAAAAAATCTTACCCTGTTAATTCATAAAGTACAGATAAACATAGATGAGATGCATTGTGCATTTATGGTGTTGAGATTTCATGGGGAGTATGGTTAGAAAAAATGCTAAAAGGACTTCCTAGAGAAGGTGATAATGAAAGATAAAGATTGAAAAAACCCACAGTTTATCATGTTTGTTCCTTTTATTGCGATTTATATGTTCAATAGACATAAGGATAATGAAACAAAGTATTTGATAAATGACTTGTTTTGATTACTAAGACTTGGATAATTGAGTAGATTATCATCTTTTTCCCTCTTCCAGTACTGGGCACCGAACCCAAGCCTTTTGTACTGAGCTACATCCCCAGCCCTTTAAGGTGTTTTATTTTGAGATACGGTCTTGCTAAGTCATGAAGTTGCTTAGGCTGGGCTCAAACTTGTGTTCCTCTTGCCCCAGCCTCTTGGAGTGGTGGAATTACAGATGTGAACCACATTACATGACTTAGAACATCACTCTTTAGAGGATGTTTGGGCAGGATTGGGAAGAGAAAGAATGGGATTGGGTCCCTGGGGATAAGAGCCTCAAATCTAGGATTGAGACCAGCAGTGTGATGGAACCAGCAGATTCTGAAATGGGGAGTTGGGACACGGGGTCAGTGGAAGGGTGTGGACTTATTTTCCTGCTGTCATTGGAGCTGCCGCTGTAAACAGAGGAAACTGTGGCCTTGGGACAACAACCAGTAATGTTCAGGAATCCCAGGATTCATCTCACCTAACTTTGCTCCAGAACTCAGAATCCTAATCTTGACGACCTCTTTCTTCCCTACATGCATGAGGTCTCCCGTTGTTCTCTTGCTATTTCTTCTCCTCACCAAGAGAGATTGTTGGTCCAGTGAGGGTACAGCCATATAGACCCGTCTCCACCAAAACACATTCCTGAATGTCTCCAGCTTCATCTTCAGACTAAATAAGCATTGACAGGTGCAGATGCACAGAGTGTGATAGAAATATACACTGAGTGTCTAAATTAAAACAAAAAAAACCCCTATGACAGTAAGAGACAAGTTGCCATGAATCCCTCTCAAAATACATCCCCTTGCTTTGAACACACTTAGCCGATGGTTCTTGCTACTTTCCAAACATGAAAGTCCTCTTTCATGAAGATCGTTAAGAGGGTGATCAGAAATATGGTGAATACTACCCTGATGCCATCCAAGGGGGAAAACAGGCTCATAAATCACATGTCCTCATCAGCCTTATTCACTGGATCTGGCACTATGTGAATTCTGGCTCTTTTATGAAGTCAAAATGACTATGAAAAAAATGAACATTTTCAGTCAATTCAGAACATCAAGGCAGTTAAGACAGTGTAACTAAAGATGTTTAAGAAAGGGGAATTTAGGCCTGCTTCAGAAAGTGGCAAGAGTGTTAAGTGTGTACGAAGTGAGGGGTATTAATGCAATGTGTCATTTACTGTGGTAATTTTTTTATAGTTTAGACACTTGCTGTAGTTTTTGTTCATGCCATGTGGATATTCAACTTACCATGAGTGATGTACTAGTGTTCCTTCTAAATGATAAAAGGAGGAATAACCCAGGAAACAAACCAGTAATGGAGAGAAATTGATCATGTCTATATTACTAAATTTTACAGAGACTTTTGGATTTTTAAAGGTGGAAAAGATAATTCCTAGAGATATGCTAGGTCTGGGCCCACAGAAAGGGCTGTTCCCCAGGTTGCCTCAGGAGTAGAGGCTCCTGTCAACATCTGGCCACATCTGGTGAGTTCTCATACTTCTCCTGCACTTGGATGGCAGGACCTTTCCCCAGGGAAACCTGTTAGTCAATCTCAGATGTCTGCTGGAAGAGATTGGGTTTACATTGAAGAAGTGACTCATGTTGACAGTTTCCTTGCTTGAGAATCTACACTCTGCCCTTTGAAACCATCCTCTTTTCCAGTATATCCCTATGGATCCAATTAGTTCTTTGCCGTTGAATTTTTTTTTTTTCTCTATGACTTTTATGGCGTTTTGGTGTTGTTAGCATCCCAGAAGTCTGCCTGGGGAAGCTTCTAGTCCAGTAATGTCTTCATATCAAATAAACATTTCATATTTTGATTACAATGAATTTTATTACTAGTTTTTGGAATCTTTTGATTGAATCTTGTGGGGATTGTTTTTTGTCTCAAGTGTTACAGAAAAGTGTAGTTAAATCATCGGTTACCTCAGGTAACAGTGATGTGTGGTACTAGGAGGCCTTATTGTCTTTGTCTACCATTTAATCCTGTCATTTTGTGCATTTTAAAAAATGGTATGGGGCGGGTGGCGTAGAACCACTCTTGACACCTTAGTTCTCTGAAGAATATTAGCAGATTTCAAAGTCTGGGTAAAACTTCAAAATTTGAATGGAAGATTTTAATTTTTAAGAATAAAGAAAAGCAGTTGGCAATGTAGGAAATGCTACTTCTCAAGGAGTCTCATGATGCTCTGTGACTCTCCTTGAAAATATTTTTGAATCAAAAGATCTTGAATTTCTGTAGCCTCATTTTGATATTTCTTGCAATCAGAAAGAGTAAGTTAATAGTCATGGTGAAGAGGGAGGGATCTCTTGTCTGTATATTAGAGGGGAGGATAAGAGTAGATGGAAAAAAGTGTGAAGAAGGGATTAACTAACTTTTGATAAAAACATATTAAGTGTTGAGAAGCACAGTTGAAGGCTAAGTTATCAGTGCATTATAAAGAAAAAAATTCTTTCCTTTTCAGTATTTGTTGTTGATCAATTCATATCTTTTGAATATCATGAGAAGGAGGTAATTATGAAGAAAAATGAACCTAGGAGTAAAGATCTGCAAGATTGTGGTTACCTTTATGTGTTTTATTCTTAGTATTTCTATAATGTTGAATCATTATTACCCTAATGGAAGCAGATAGTATCTAAAAGTGTCATGCTTTAAAGGCATTATCTAACCTAGGACTCTAGGTTAGTTAGTGTTCACTAGAGCCGCAAATTTGTGTCCCACATTTCTATCATCCACAGGTAAACCGAGAACTTTACTTTCGGGTAGGCAGTTCTTACTCAAATCAAGTTGACATGTCACAATTAACAATCATGACATTTTTCTTAGGAATATATGCTTTTCAAATCCCAAAAGATACTACTGACAATGTTATCTGAACTGTGTTTGAATGACTGCATTATATTAGTTGTCTGACCATACTAAATTAGTGCTGAATCAACAGTAGAGGTTTCTAGAATATTTTAGAAAGTATTTGACCATTTTGGTGCTCGATGACCTTGCTTTTAAGTTCTCTTTTATGACGTCTTCAAGGTCCTTGTGGTTACTGGTATATTTTCTGCTCACTGATATAGAAAGAAAGGTGAGTCTATGCTTAAACTCTGGCTTATGGCTTAGCTTTAGTTTATTAGAAACTCAAATTTTCATTTTGATCCCAAGCCTCTTTTCCCAAAAGATGTTTTATGTGGGACTGATTGTATGGATGAAGTCCTGTGTGTCCTCTCCTGGCTATCCGTGGTGGTTCTGTGGCTCAGATTTCATAGACTGTTAACTAGGACAAGGAGAGAGGAGAGTGAGGTAGAGCAGAAGGCGTCAGGGTGAACTCTTCCCTCCACAGAGAACTCAGAATTTTCCATGAGAGCTAAGAAGAACAAGGTTGATAACTATGCAGCTGGGGGAAAAAAATGAAAAAAAAATTCGATTTTAACTCTTCTTCTCTAGAGAATTTTCTCTGTTTTTCCTTTCACATCCGAACTGCTAATGAGTATCACATTTGATCGATGTGAACACGGGTGTCTTTCAGTTCAGCTGGTTGCCTGCTGATGGACCCGTTAATGAGCAGAGAAAAGGTCGCACAGCTGAAGGAAGGTCCTTAGCTTCTCTCTTCCCTTCCTGCTAATAAAATTCCCCAGCAGATGCCACACCTTTGGCAAGTGTTCTAATTACAGCAGCAAAATACCTCCTGGGCTAGTTGGGTCAGATAACCAGCTACATACTGAGTCACATCTTAAGGTTTACAGACCTGGGCACCCCCATGCTGGCTGGATTGAAGAGCAGTATTTCAAAAACAGGGAAAGACAGTCTGGATTCTCATGTCTGTAGCTTTCTATTTCATCTTTGAAACATCCGCAGTGTTGTTGTACTGTGTCTCTCTGCATCCACTCCTGAACACCAGCCTGCCTTGGGGCTATACAGGTTGAATTTTTTAAAAGTATGAAATAAAGTATACTGTCACTATGTGCTAATATGTGGGTGAATTTTTGGATCCCTTATCCAAAATGCTTGGGACTAGAAATGTTTCAGCTTTTGGAGATTTTTTAATTTAGGGACATTAGTATAGATTATACTGGTTGAATATCCCTAATCTGAACATCTGAAATCCCAAATTCTTCTAAATCCCATTTTTGTTTGCTATATCATTACTCGACAGGATTCAGATTTCAGAGCATTTCAGCTATTAGGTTACAGATGGTGACCATGTACAGACTAAGAAGAAAAGGAATCCTTGGAATCTGAGATCCTCTTTAGTCCTGACTATTCAGGACCTGTGACTCCAGTTCTGAGGCTACTCCCTTGAGTGTTGAAAGCTGAGCTGACCCTACTGGGTCACCGGTGCTGTGTGGCTACTTTCATCTTTTATCCCCACAGGGCCTAGTGCTTTGCACTGAAGTCTAGCACACACTTGCTCAACTTGAAGCTGAAGTAGTGGCAGAAGTTATAATCCAAATACATTGCTAGCATGTCTGTTCATTTCTGGGAAGAGACAGGTATATGTTTTTGGAAGGTGTTTTATGACATGTTAAAAAAAAACCCCTAGTATATATGTGTAATGATTAAAAAGAAATAGTTTAGAATAAAAAAATTTTTAAAGTGTGAAAATAAAGTATACCGTCACTATGTGTTAGTATGTGGGTGAATTTTTTATTTACGATGAATTGTACTTACGTTCCAAAAATATTTACCATTTGCTTGTATGGATAAATCTACAAGACACTTTTGAGCTAATTTTTCAAACCACAGATAGCTATGATATGAATGGCTTGGCATACCCACTTTTCTTTGAATATTAATAGTGACCTTTTCTGAGCCACTACCTTGACTGCATGCGAGCCCATCAGGTCTATTTTGAATAATGGTCCAGTTCTAAAGAACAGTGCGGAGAACTTCAGCCAGCAGAGCCTCCTCCTGGCTCATTAGAGCTTCCTGATTTAAGTTAGGAGCTCAGCTGTCGAATTCTCTGCCCACCAAAGCACCAAAGCAGTGTTTGTCAGACTTGAGCTGCCTCAGACCTGCTGGGAGACCTTGGCACAGTACAGAGTCCTGGACTCTACCCCAGAGTTCTGGACTCAAGAGATCTGGAGTGAAATCTGAGAATCTACAGTTATGACACGTTCTCAAGTGATGCCAGTGATGTTGGTTTGGTGACAATACAACCAACACCAGACCATTGTGTCTGCTCATCCAATTCCTTTCTAATGTTTTCTCTGTTTAGTCCTTGAAACTTCCATTCCCAGGTTTGGTGTCTGTTTTTAGTATCTTTAAGACGAAATGTGGATAAGGATTTTGTGATCTGGATTTTCTGTAATCTCCATAGATCAAACCAGCAAAGAGGATCTGACCTTCAACAGTGATTCTAGGGCAGTGACAACTTTCCTCTCACGTTGGTTTTCAAGAGAAAGCTATAGACTGTTAAAATGCAAATACTGGTGCTCAAACCTTAATGAGAATGAGTTGAATGAGGTCCTTTGTAGGTCATCTGGTTTAATAGGGAAGAGTCCAGAAAACACTTGAACTCCTAGATATGGGGTCCTAAAGAAAAAAAAAATAAAGAGAATGTATCTGCAGAATCAGGTATGTGGAGCAAATCCAGTACAAGAAGCTGAGAAATGAGTAAGACCTATCCACAAGCAGCTGGGGAAATTTGTCATAACTGTAGCATTAAATGCACACAGTAGAATCAAGGAAAGATCTCAAACTCATAACCTGTTCCTACCCCAAGAAACTAGAAAAAAAAAATACAAAATAAACCCAGAGGAAGAAAACCAAGACAAATTAAAGAAGATAAGGGCAAAAATCAATGAAACTGAAAACTAGGAAAACAACAGAGAAAATAAATGAAACAAAAGCCAATCCTTTGAAGAAAAGCAGTATAATTGATAAACCTCTGGGCAAGAATAACAACAGCAAAAGGTACAAATGACCAATGTCAGAAAAGAAGCAAAGTTATCACTTTAGATTATGTCATTTATGGGACAATAAGAGAATACTGTGACCAACCAACTTTGTACTTAAAACTTTGGCAACCAGTGGACCAGTTTCTCCACAACCACAAACTACAAAACCTTAAGATGAAATTGACAATCTGAATAGTCTTGTAAGTATTAAAGAAAGTGAGTTGATAATTTAAAATCTGCAAAAGTAAGCTCTGGAGCCAGAGAGTTTCAGTGGAGTATGACAGTTAGAGAAGAATATCAACTTGGACAATTTTTTTTCCCCCCAGAAAATAGGAATGAGCATGGCTATCTGAAACCCTAGTGACCTCCAGTTACTGCTCAAGACCTCCTGCTTCATTTGAGCATCTCCCCTTTGTGTGTGTTCACCTACTTCTTTGAGAGTGAGGGATTTAGTTTCTACTATCCTCAGTGTATGTATTTATTTGTGCAGACCCCATTGTGTAAGCAGCCTCGTGACCATGCCAGACATCTCCCTGTCTCCTGTGTCACCCCAGTGCAGGTGTCCCTTGCCATCTAGCTGTGGGCTGACTCATACCCACTGTAACTCCCCCTCCCTCCTTTCAGAACTGCTGGCCAAGAACCTCCACCCACTCAGTGCTCCAGCTGGGGGTCCCCCTGGCCGGGTGGTCACCTGTTGAGTTGTCTCTGTCCCACTTCTGGTACTGTGCAGCAGTGGAAATATTCTGGTTATGAAATGTTGTCACCTAACTCAATTTTATGAGGATTGTTAAAAAAAAGGATGTTTATGGGACAAAATTGACCCATGGGCTGCACTGTACTAAACATATAAGCAATGTTATATGCATGACTATATGGAATGATGAGAATCATTTGTGTCTTAAAAAAAGGTAGCAGTTACTATAGCCGGTTAACTTCCAGGGCCATCTGCTCCGTAGACTTCAGTAGGTGTTAGGGTTTAGGTCAAAAATGTCTCCCCAAAGTCTCACATATTTAGAAGGTGACTGGATCATGGGGTGCTGTACTCCTCAGTGCATCCATCCGTTGATAACTTCCTGTGACTTGCTGTTAGGAGGTGGGGCCTGGTTAGAGGAGGTCCCTGGGAGCATGGTCTAGGAGGGTGCATTCTTTTCATTATGATTATTTACCTTCTGTTGGTACATGTTTACAGTATACAATGCTCACATTCATCATGGGGAATTTGGACATGTACATATGACCTCTAAATTCTTTTTTCCCCTTCCTTTCTCTTCCCTCCAACCCTTCTTCCTCTCCCCATTGGCAGAAGTTCTATTTGCGTTATTTTTCCTTCAATTCTTTTTTTGTTGTTGAATCCCTTTTCCTTTCCTTCCCTTCTCCTCCCTCCATCTCTTGTTCCCCTTCATGTTGGAAAAGTTCTTCCTACTTTCTAATATCCTCTATTTTGCCCCTTATTTATATACTTTGGGCTTCTCACACAAGAGAAACATGCATACTATGTTTATAGCAGCACACTTTATAATAACTAAACCTTGGAAACAGCCCCTATGTCCATCAACAGATGAATGGATAGAGAAAATGTGGTATTTATGTCCACTGGAGTGCTGCCCTGCCATAAGGATGGAAGGGCACATTCTCATCCCTAACTTCTCTTCTCTCTGCTTTCTGCCTGCTATAGGACAAAGAGCCTTCCTCCCCCAGGCCCTTACACATAAGTGTTTCTGTGGAATCAGTCTCCTAAACCATGATGTAAATGCAACCTTTCTTCTTTTAATTTGTAGATGTTGGGTATTGTGTTTCAGGGAATGGAAACTTACTGACACCTGGACAGTATTTATTGGTTAAAAATATATGGTTTATTTGCATTTATCCTTAAAGGATGAAATGTTTTTGGCTTTTAGAACTAGAAGATCCCTGCTTGAGATCTTCTTTGTCTCTGCTTCATACAGTGAACCTTGAAATCTCAAGCAGCTCATTGGTAACCAGTGTCCCTCACTGTGTCAGGAAATTCTTAGAAAGGTAATAGAGTCACCCATAATTGCTCCTATCAATGATTGTGTCCACTGAATGGAATCACAGTAGCATCAACCCTGGGAGGAGAGCTCACTCTTGCCAGGATAGCTCTGGAACAAATTACAGGTTTGTTATTTATGCAATACTTTCCTCCTGTTGTATTTTTATTTGAAATAGACATGATTCCAGGTCATGTATTTGAGCAAAGAAATACAGTTTTCAGGGTTGAGGAAGTGTGAAAAAATAAACTTTAAATTATGCTGATACAGATGTATCAGGGCTTTTTAATATTGCAGTGGTCAAAATGTCTGAAATGCCACGTTGCAGCATTTGTGTGTGTTTAGACAGCAGGATGGTGTTAAGTGTGGGATGAGTTGGGCCTGGTGGTGCACACCTGTTATCCCAACATTACGAGAGGCTGAGGCAGGAGGATTGAGTGGGTTAAACCCAGCCTGGGCAACAATGACTTAGTGAGAACTTGTCTCAAAATTTAAAAACAAAAACACACACACACAAAAACCCAACAAAGCTGGGAATGGAGCTCATTGCGAAGGCCTCTACTCTCAAACAGAAACAAACGAAAAACCCACTATGGCTTGAAATTTCTTGTCTTCCTGTGCCTGTATTTATAGCTCCTTGGGAGGCTTTTTTAGGGGACTGCAAGAAGTCTGCAGGGGACCAGGCTAATCTTTAGTCCTTAAGGCCATGGGCAAGGCTGTTAAATGGTAAGGAGGGAAAGTGTTCCGTTCTGGATGAAGACAAGCAAAGGTCTTACATAAATATGGCAAACCAGGCAGACAGAATCATGGTGACATTTCAGCAAAAAGTGCATAAGGGAAGCTCCCCCCAGAAGCCACGACCTCATGTGACACCTGTAACAGAGGATGACTGATCTGTGGGTACAAGAGAGCAGCACGGAAGTGGAGTTGGTGATGACATTTTCTTTCCTTTAATGAAGTATAATAAGTAAGAGATGACACACAGAGGTCTGCACATTACCAGAAATCTCCCTACTAATAACTTTTATTATTAAAAAGATGCATCTGACTCCACACATACGTTTTGACACAGAATGATCACGAAAGAAGATTGCCAGAACTGCTTCAGAAAATGGCGAGAATAATGGGATCAGTGTGTTCAAAGCAGGGAGTGGGTATTTTGAAGATATTCATAGCAATGTGTCTTTTACTGTAGCAGATTTTTAAATATTTAAACATTTACCATAATTTTAGATCACCCTATGCCTCCTTATCACTGTGTGTCCCAACCTGCCTCCATAGTCACCATTTATCTTGTACATTGTCTGCCTCCTTATTCAACATTAAAGTTCCCTATACTGCTGTTTACTCCACTGCTTTAGTCCTAATTCTTAGCAGTAAAATATTTACTGGGGGTCTGATGTGCCCTGGGCCCAATTATATCCTGAATCTGAAGCTGCACTAAATATTTAAAGATGTGCCATAAATATTTGTTGGCCTATGCAGTATTTTCAGTCTTCAGAGAACCTTACATACTTCTACAAGTTTACATACTTTTATGAATGTTTTTCTTATCCTTGAATCTCGTTTATGGTCCCTGCTTTGCAGTTTTTAACATTTTTAATGTACTTTATTATGTTTTGGAGAAAGTTCACTCTTTTTTTCTGATATGAAAATAATTTTATTACAAAGTATATTATATTATACTTATAAATATAAATGAATACATTTAATTTATATCAGTAAAACTGCTTCTGAGAGAATTGTGGAATTTGTTCCCTGAATTTATACTGGGTTTCTATTAATGTTTAAATTCAATAAGCACACAGTAAGAGAACTAGTATGTCTAGAAGTAAATTTTACCTACAAGTCCTCTTAATTCTAGACTCCGTGGTAAGTCTAGTGTACTAAAAACTAACAGTATGCAAATATCTCACAACACTATGTTATTCTGATACCAACTTTCAAAGTGATTTTTAGGTCACTTAACAGGTGTTATTTTCTAGAGGTCTGTTTAGAACAAAAGTTTGGAACTACTTACACATCCGTGGTTCAGATAGTTATCAGCTGTCGTCTGTATGCCAAGAACAGATCAAGACCGTCTGGAAACCACAGTGAACCAGAAAGACCAGGTCACTGCCATTGCAGGTCTTACATTCCATGACAATAAACAGAATACAAGAGTTGAGTAGATTGTACTGTCTTCTGGAAAATGCCAAGAGCTATGGCAAACAAGTAAGGAATAAACAGAGTAAGATATCAGGTGGCTTAAAGAGAGCACACTTTAAGTTTTGTTTCAACGAGAAAGAAAGATAGCAACACCAAGAATGGGAAATGAGGTCAAGAAAGTCTGCAGGGGACCAGGCTAATCTTTAGTCCTTAAGGCCATGGGCAAGGCTGTTAAATGGTAAGGAGGGAAAGTGTTCCATTCTGGATGAAGACAAGCAAAGGTCTTATATAAATATGGCAAACCAGGTAGACAGAAGTTTTTTTTTTTTTTTTTTTTTTTAGCACATTCACAGACACTTCAGTCTGATGAGCGATCACCCAATTTAGCTGAGTTCAGTGGCAGAGAGCAGAATGACTGCAGTTTTATTTAACAACATGGCTGCAGTTAGGTCAGGATTTCTGCTTCAAGGTAACAGGTGACAGGGAGGGCATAGCCTCGCAGTGAAGGTGTGTCTAGCACTGTCACCTGGCTCAGCACATAGTTACTGAGGACCTACCAAGCACAGGGCACTGTGCGGCGCTGGAAAAAGTGAAGAGCTGTTCAACTCCTGTCTGCATCACACTTGCTTTCTGGAATACAGAAGTCTTCTTTCTTTTGAAGGAATTAAAGTGGTGGGAGAAAACAACAGAATCTTTACATGATGTTACTTATTTCCATCACTATGACATCATGGGTTATTCTAGTTTCTTTGGTTTAGTGTATGAGTATACTCTTCCTTTAATTGATATTCTTAGAGTTCTGTGTTTTTACAGAATTCCATTTCTGCCTGTATGGTCCAGGTCCACTGATGGATATTAATGCCAGGGACCACACCCCATGTGCTGCTCATTTAGTACATCAGATAGTTAGGAAATGTTATGTGATTGACTGTGAGGTTCTTAGTTCAACTGCTTTATATGTAGCTACATTCACTATGTGATAAAAAAGTCAAAGAAGTTTGGCTTCTCAACTGTTAAGGCAGTGTTTTCTTTATGAGGAAGATGCATTTTGTATAATCTTGATTGAAAGTCTTGTTTATAATAAGCATAAACCACCCTGCCTAACAGTACAAGTAACTTCTGGTGGGGAATGGTCAGACAGGGGGTACAGGAGGTATTAAAGCAATATATTGGCCCCTGTTTTTAAATCTTTTCTGCATTTCTCTGTAAACTCACTATTTTATTGTCAACACATCTATTAAATCTTGCTCCCTCCAAAAGGAGTCAGTCAGCCCACTTCATGGATGGGCAGGGTTGCTGTCCATGGTGCTGAACAGGAGACCTCAAAACCTTGAAGAGCCTGTTCATCTATTAACCTCTTTCCTCTTGTTCTATTCCATGAACAAGAATGTTTTCAGTTTTGATGCTTGCAGATCAAAAGCTTGCAACCAAACCAAAGTTTCACCCAGTCAAACTACAGATGTTTGAAGCATCATTATGCTGTTACCTGTGGAGATGGTTGCCAATCTATATAATTGCTGCTAGAAGGGGCTCTTGTTTCTTTGAAGGTTTGCTCTGATCTGTCCTAATCTGTTACCTATCTTTAATTGTTTCTTTACCTTACAATATTAATTAACCACTCTACCTGGGGAGGGTGCACTTTTCCATTCTTCAACATTCATTTACAGATGGAGCTTGTGCATCTCTCACTTTCCTGCATGAGGTGAGCTTATTAACTAGTTTGGAATCTGCTTTCTAAATGGGCCCCACATGGACTGCACCATCCCAGTAATGGGTTACAGAGGATTAGTCATGTCTCTTGTGCAAGCCTATGAAGACTCTCTGAAATGACATCTGCATAAATGAACTGCACTTGGTTTTTAGATCTGTATGGGATTTATTGTTTTTCATCGACTGCGATTCTTTCTTGTAAATCATGCTGTAAACACTGTGTTTGAGTTTTTGCCATCGGAATAGTAATCTAAATGCAAGAGGTGCATTAGCAGGAATGTCTTATGGATGAGCCTGACATATGCTTAAGTATTGTTTTTTTTTAAGCAGTGTCACCATACAGCTACAGACTAGAATATATATCAACATGGTAAGTGTTTGCTAAGTAATGGACAAAACAAACAACTGTAATAGAGGTTTCCAAGAAGCATCACTTGGAGTTTTGTTTTCATTCTTCCATCTGGCACCATGGACAATGAATCCACATTTCTGTGAAGTAATGACTCAATTCACAGTTAAAAATACAGATTCCCAGCTGTGGGTGGTGGCAGAAGCTGAGAGGCTGAGGCTGCACGATCTCAAGTTGTTGCTAGCCTGGGAAACTTAGTGAGACCCAATCTCAAACTTAAAAAAAAATATCTATCTATCTATCTATATCTAGGGATGTAGTTCAGTTTAAATACCCTGTGTTCAATCCCTATTACTGCATTTAATAAACAAACAAACGAACAAACAAAAACTTCCCAGATTTCTGGGTCTTTCTCTAGACTTTTGAGTCAGATCATTCATGTCTCTAAAAGGTCACCCCTTGAGGCAAAGAACTTGGATACAGGCTTGACATCACAGACACAGTAAAGATAATGGTTTCCTTAATTGTATAGCTATTTGAATATGTTTCCATGCCTGATTATTGATAAGAATCTTCCAAAGAGCTTTATAATTTCTCAGACATGCAAGCCCCATCTGATCACCTTTGACAAAAGCAATGATAAAGTGTATTTATTAAAGGCTTTTCTCAAGTCTGGCTTTGGCACTTATAAAATGTTTGATAACTGCATTCTTAATTCTCCTAACAATGCATAATTATCATTGTACTTTTCCTATGAGAAAACTGAGTATAAGTCATAAAACTTTCATTTTGGAAATGAGCTTGATTATTCCTTTGGCTCTTGGTATTTTTGCTAGAATTCTCATTCCCTGAGAAAGAAATTTATCATACTGGTTTGATTTTTATCATATCCATTGTCAAGTAGGTAAACTGTTCCAGTGTGTTCTGGGACCCTCTACTCCTGCAGTATTTAAAGCTATTATAAAAAGCTTTCTGGAAAACTTGACTATGTTTGGTACTTAGAAGTATAAATGAAAAATGAAGCAGTATTATATTTCCAAGGAGCTTGTTTCAGCAAGGTTTGTATATTCTTAAAGAAAATACTGTTTTGCATTATGATGTGGCAAAACTGAACTCCATCAAATGTTGGTGAAGTACCTACTTTTGGCACTGATGGTCATTTTAAAAAGTAACAGGTAGAATATTGATAGTGACATGTAGCATGTGCCCAGAGCTGAACTGGTGCCAGGTAATCTGCTGACCGTTTACATGGGTTGTTGCCCTCAGCCTTCATGATGAATCCTTTGATTATCCTCATCTTATAGATGAGGACTAGAGAGGCTATGACACCTCCCCAGTTAGTGGTGACAGAGCTTATATTTTAGAGCCAGACGGTGAGATTCTAGTGCCCACAGACTTCAGCACTATGTGATAAGAGTTACATGGAACGTACTCTGTGGAATCGTGAGCTTTTGAGAAAAACAAGTGAATATTTTGGTATCTTTTATTTATAGATGGGGACTGTATCTAAGAATGGTGCTCATAGTTACGTAGTCTTCACTGATCAGCAGTTGGTTCTTTTTGGACAACCTCATCTCTCATCTGTAGCTGTGTCTTTACAGCCTGGGGTACAGGAACGTCCAGTGAAATGGCTACACATGGGCTCTTGAGGCATAGGGCTTAACTGGTACAGATTGCTTGGATTCTAGCACAGGCCTTCTGTGTAGCAGATCTGTAACCTGGGAAAAGTTCTCAGCCTCTGGGCCTCAGTTTCCCTTTTGTAAAAAGGTGCTGACTCCAATGAGTGTTTTGAAGCACTTAAGAGAGCTGTGACACTTTGGACCATTGCTGGAGTATGGCAGCCACTCAGTGAGCACTAGGCCTTGGGATTCTATTAGATTGAGGACTTCCATCGAGGACACTGTTTAATTATGGGCTGAACTGTGTTCCCCCAAATACATGAGTGGAAATCCTAACCCCCGCTATCTCAGAGTATAGCTATACTTGGAGACAAGGTTTTTAAAAAGGATGTTAACTTAACATGAGGGCATCGAGGTAGCCGCTGATCCTGTATGACCTTTGCATCCTTAGAAGGAGAGACAAAAAGCTATGTGAGGACATAGTGAGAAAGTGTCCCTTTGTGGGCGAAGGAGAGAGGCCTCTGAGGAGACCAAACTTGCTGGCTCCTTGGTCTTGGGCTTTCTGCTTCCATAACTGTGAGGAAGTCAATGTCCCTTTGTGAAAGATATCTAATCTGCGGCATTTTGTTTTAGCACCCATAGCAAGGTGATAGAGATAACATAAATGGCGGCTTAAGATTCATTCCAGAAGTTGTATTCTGACTGGAGTTCTGCCAGACATGGCACTGCCTTCCCTCTCATTAACATATCTCCAACCCTTAGCATGGCAGGAACCTTTGAGTGCTTTTACACTCTGCCCAATTGGTCACGAAAGAATGCCACAGCCCCGGCTACCATCCACACCTGCAGAAAGGGACACCGCAGATGAACCGCAGGAAGAGAGGTGGTTGGGGTGAAACTCTTGTTGCTTTTCCTTTGATTTCTGGCTTGGTCATCCATCCCCTAATGTAGTATAAACTGTGCTCTAGTGTTAAGGCAAAGGTGAGAAGAAATTTAAATAGTGCCCTAGTATACCATATAAATCTCTTCGCATAGCTGTATGCCCATGGGCACAGACACACCCGAACACGGGCACACACACAAGCAGGAAAAATGAAGAGGCTTTGAAAGAACCATGAATACGGTCACCCAAGAAGCTAAGAAGGCACAGTGTGTCTTCCAGCTGTGGGCAGCCTAGATGCTGTGATGACTTTAGTGTCCCTAACTAGCAGTTCTGTTCTGTTGCACATACAGTGGGTTAGCTTTGCCAAAATATCTGAGTATAGATGGGTATAAACTCAAACTAGTTAATGTAAGGAAAGTGAATGGAGTAACAGGTGTGGTGGTGCATGCCTATAATCCCAGCACTCTGGGAGGCTAAGGCAAGAAGATCGCAAGTTGGAGCCCAGGATGAACAACAAGGAGACCCTGTCTCAAAATGGAAAATAAAGAGAGATGAGAATGTAGCTCAGTGCAAAGACCCTGGGTTTGATCTCCTGTTCTGCAAAACAAAAGGAGTGGAGAAACTACTGAAGTGATTATTAGCCAGCTTTCTACTTCTTGGTAAAAGGTAGCAAGTATATTTGATTTGGTTTTAAGATCCTGGGTGTTCTTGGAGTTGATGACAAGGAGAGCTGAAGATCAGGCCACAAATCTTGGCTACAGTCATGGGACCTGACATGTTCTTTTTGATGTTTTTCTTCTTTCTCCCCAAGTCTTCCCCAGCCTCCCTAAACCCTGTACTATGATTTCAAACATCTACTTCTATTTCTTCTCTCTCCTGTCTTTTGCATAAATATCTACTAAAAGCCATCCAAAACTCAGAGAAATTGTTACAAAATTATTGCTGGGTTCTTAGTGACAACTCCTATTACTACAAAGAGCTCAAAGCAAGGAAATGGAAGTATGAATTTCACAGACTTAGCTTTTACATTTAAAGCTCTTTCTTCTAATTTAACAGCTCCGGAATTCATCACAGGATGAACCCCATTTCCCAGCATGCCAGGAGCCCCTGTTGTACTCAGTACCCTAATGTCTTTGATCACAAGTGGGTTCAGATATTAAGTCTTATTAGGCATCTTTAGTCCAGGTGCTGATTACAGTCTCATTGCAGTTCAGCTCCTTGATAATCTAATTTTCTTCTAAGCTTCAAAACAGATAGCTTCCAATCTTTATTAACATCACTTTCGTGATTCAGTTAACTTGTCTGAAATATGAGAAATGGAACCAGGTTTAATTTCAATGTGTTACTTCAGCCGTTTTCGAGAGCCAAAATTTCAGCAGAGGCCAAAAATAATAACTTAATGATGAAGATGTCTGTAAGCCCACAGTCGCAGAGGAGAAGACAGAACTCACCTTTGTGAAATCATAGCTTTGGGTGATGTCTTCTCAGGTCCTGGTTTCCTGAGCTAACATCTGCAGCCCTTTATAAATCTTTTAAATTTTGAGATGGGGTCTTACAAAATTGCTACGTTGCATAGGCTGGGTTTAAATTTGTGATCCTACTGCCCGTGGGGTTACAGGCATGCATCGCCAGGCCTGGGCGATTCACAGGTATTAAGCACCTATTGCCTTGAGGTATTTGCTAGACATGCATAACCTCACTGATGATAGCTCCCGGGTTTGGTTTACAGGACAGTCAGACCACGGTCATGCATAGCCCTGCTCAGACATGTTTTGTGCATGACATGGATATATATGGAAAAAGTGCCCTTGCCTCTAACATGCTTGCTGTGGCTATTGTTGAGTTCATGAGCGATCATTACTTTTTCTGTGCATTTTATCCACAATTTCATCCAATTAATGGCTTAATTGAGGCTTCTTTCTTCAGGGCAGAAATACCTGAGATAAGGGTAAACTATCAAAATTATTCTCATCGATCTGGAAGTCATGGGCATGAATATTTAAGTAACGTATTTCACACTTCAGAGTTTAGTGAATCTAAACAATATACAACTTGATTCATTAATTTCCAAATGCAGTTCATCAGCTCTTATTCCAGTCCTGCTCTCAAAGCTCAGCACTCAGAGACCATCAGATTCTGTGCTGTCCTTCTTATCAGGGACTTGGCTCAGTCTGGAGACAGGACCTTCATCCCTCTTTTATGGGCATTTTTTTTTTTTTAGCACTGAGGCTTGAACCTTGAGCCTTTGTACTGAGCTACATCCCCTGCCCTTTTTAATTCTTTTATTTTGAGAAAGAGTCTCACTAAGTCCCTAAATTGCACAGTCTGGGCTAAAACTTGCCATCTTCTAGCCTCAGGCTCTCAACACTTTGTATTCTTACCAATGTGTAGTAGATTTTGATGCATTAGAGTTTATAGTTATTTCTTTGGCATGATACAGACTTAGACTTTCAATGTCTGAGAACTGAATTGGTGTCTGGACTGGGCAAGGTGTAATGGTCCTTACAAATATGAGCTTCTCAGAGCCACGCTGTCGGGGAACCTCTCCCTCCACCCCACATTGAGTCTCCTGACATATATGCATATAATTAAGGAACTGTGTTATTGGGGACCAACCTGATGTCAAATAACTTGGAAACACAGGTTGCAGTATGGTTTCTTTGTGTTGAGTAAGAAAGATCTCTGAAACATTCTTTGCTAATGTGCCAGCTGTATTGTTTCACTACTGAATTGGATTTTGAACTTCAGTCTAATCCATAGGGGCGATATGGTGAGAGGCACTCACTGGGGTAATGAAATAAAGGAACAGCTTCAAAGTTTCACTCAACAAGGAAATAAACAGATTTTTGATGGAGATCATGATTCTTAGACCATTCGAAAGTGTTTTGTTTTGTTTTCCAGCAGTACTGGGGGTTGAACCCAGGGCCTTTACACTATGCCAGATGCACAGATTTTTAAATTTTGAAGAGGCTAAATTGCCCAGCCTGAGCTTGAACTTGAGATCCTCCTGCCTCAGCTTCCAAAGTGCAGGACATTATAGGTGTATGTGGCCACATCCAGCTGGTCTGTTAAACTTTGGTATCTCTATATTGAGACCTAAAATGAGTTGGCTTGTCTTCCAGGAGGGCTGTGAAGCAGGCAGCTGGGAGAAGTTCATCATTCTCTCCCTCATCCTGGGAGAGCCTGGGGACCCCATGGGAGGTGTGGGTGATTTGCTTTAATGAGGACAGGAAAGCACTCCAGCTACCTCAGGCTGTGTGGGAGGAAGGTGAAGCGTGGGGGACCAGCTGGGCCTCAGTATTGGCAGCTTTTGACACTGATAAATGATGCAGCTGAAAAAAAATAAAGACACTGGAGCCGGGTCATTTTGCTACAATATATGGCAAGGCAAGGGGTTTTGTAGGCAGAAGATCGTTTTTGGATCTTGTCCAGAGAGTATTGCTAGGCAATTCAGACGGCTTAATTGTAATAGGCTCACTGGCTCTCCTGTTGCTGTGATCAAGAGAGAGAATAACAATTTGAATTCTCATCTTGTCAAGAACGGCACAAAGAAATTGAAGGAAAAACACAGGAATATAATCTCAAGGGTGGAGAGCATTGGGTATGCTTTCTGCACGCACACACTCACACACAGACACACACCGTACATAATTCATGGCTGAATTGTTGAAATGATAATTTTCAGGGGAATTTGGAGTAAACTTCACGTTCAGTGAAATCTGAGCAGAGTGTGAACTGGTTAATTTAAATCAAAGAGAACAGGTGTTGCATGCTGGGATCGGTGAATTTACAGAGGAAACATTAAAGGAAATAGAGGAATCATTAAGAAAGGATGGGGAAAGCAAACACCAGGATGAGGTGATGTGACAGAGACAAACCAAGGAAGGGCCTTTCCCAGGAAGTGGAGCTTCTTCGGGGTATTCAATGTAGCTGAAATACAGGCAAAGCAGTAAGAAGGGTAAGGAAAATGAAGAAGAGAAAAAACCTAGGATATGCTATTATAGACTGGTATATGTTAATTCTAGAGAGAGCTGTGATGCTATGTATTCCTTTCAGAGAAAAAATATTAAGGTTTAGAGGTTTATGATTCTCCATAGGTCACACAGCTAACTAATGGCATAGACCCTCGTGTATATCACAGATGAATGATGTATACATATGTGAGCCAGGAATTATTCATTTAACACACCTGTGGCACACACAGAATTATGATGTTAAGGAAATTTTGTTGTTTAATAGGTTTTTTGTAGAAGAAACCACTCCCAGCATGTTGCAGGCGGAGACTTTCTCTCCATAGCATTTTACCTCTACTTTTTTGATTCTTGCAAAATTTTAGTTGAAATTCATTGTAGCTATGACTGCATAATTTATGAGTCCTTCATCCACATGAGGGAATTAAAGATTTATAGTAATCAGCAAAGAGGGCAGTTATTCAAGTTAGCCTCTAGCTTATCCACTTAACTTGAACTCATCTAGTTAAGCCATTTTTAAAATTGGAACTTGTTTTTACTTATGTAAAAAACCTCTTCCGAGATTCTTATTTCATTTCTTTAAAGCCATTGTTATTTCCCTTTAGTAGAATGAATTCAGCCACAATCATTTCATTTTTTTTCCCTTTGGAAAGAAGAGGTAATGACTTAATTGCTATTATATATGCAATTAATATATTGCCTTCGTTTGACATACTTTGTTCCTTGGATATTTGGGAAATGCATACTCTTTCTTGCTACTTTTTTACTATTTCTAGGTATTCTGAAGAATCCTGGTGATACTGAGCCATATGTTTTCATGGTGGGCTTTGCATACTGTCTGAGGGCAAAGTATCCTCTGAGTAGGCAGTGAGCCTTGTCTTAGCTCAGTACCTCAGATTTTTAGATGGAAGGACCATGCCATGCACGACAGAGCAGACAGCCGAAAAGTGGAATAGTGAAATGCCTGTGAAATTCTGGGACTCATATCTGTGTAGTCTTTCATTCTACTTCACGATGCGTGGTTTAACGGCTGTATCAGTGAGCTTCCCCATTGCTGGGGCGCAGTATCCAACACTCACAATTTAAAGGAGGAAAGATTTAATTTTGCTCAAAGTTTCAGGGGGTTAAATCCATGGTGGCCTCGCTTCAAGGCAGAATTATCATGGTGGGAGGGAATGGTGGAATAAAGATTCTCAATTCACGGTCACTGGGAAGTGCAACGGGAAAGGTGCCAGGGGGAGAAAGGGATCAAGGACTATATACAGCACTCAAAATCATGCCTTTGGGATCCACTCAGACACACCCAGAAATGTGCTTTAATAATCTCCATTTTTAAACCAATCATATTGAGACAGTTAAGTGTAAACATCATGGTGATTGTAAAACAATGGTATTTCTCCTACTTGCTCCCCTCCACCTGAATAAAATGATGTTCCTGAGAGGTTTTTTAGGTTTGTGTGTGGCTGTACGTGCTCTAGCACTTCCAGGTCCGTACTGAGATGGTTTGAGAAATGGGACTTTGGGAGAATTCCAACTGTCTTAATTGTACCATTGAAGGCTTGCACTTCAAATTGCCTTGGATCTAGCTCTATCTGGGCAAGTCATGTATCAGGTTTCCGAGACAGGTGTCTCTAAATTGTCTGCCATCTGATGGGACAGATGGTTCTGAGGCTTGGCTTCTCTCTTTCTCAGTTCTATTCCATTTCCATCACTCAGACTTCTATTCTCTAACCATCCATTTTGTCTTTATTCTTCCCAATTTGATTTCTTTTCTGAAACATTTCTGTAAATGCGTTTAGTGCTTTTCTGCTCTTCAAAGCCAGTGAACTTCTTGTTGTGGTTACTGTTGGATATCAACCTTCTCCACCTGTCAGCCTGACTGTTTTGGAAATCTATTATGATTTGTTTTTATCTCCTACCATTGGTGGAACTTTGCTGTCACAGTAGAGACAAGGGAAACCTAAAGTTTTGATTTTAAATCATGTAGAGACCAAAGAAAGGAAGTCAGTTGTTCAGAACACTGATGAGTTTTTATTTTTCCACTGTGAGAAAATGGTTGAATTGGCATGCAACAGCAAATAAGCAAACCATGAATTTTTGTTTGGTAGTAACTAAATTTTCTGAGTTGCAAAAATAGCCATAACTTGACTCAAATACAGATAATCACACCTGAAATTTATGTAGATTTCATAGAAATAATATCACTGTACCCTGTACTCTACCAGTTCTATGTGGGTACTCTTAGAGGCAAACTTAGTCTTAAGGCAAACATTACTTTTGAGAGTTTCTTCATATTGATCATATTAATATTTCTTAATATGATGGGCATTTTGTCATTGTTTTGCACCCCTAAAACACTCTGAATGTCTCTACAGAACTATGCAGTATGGTCAAAAACTATGATGAATGTTTAAATAAAACTAAAAAATTATTATAATAAAAAATGCATCCTCACTAATGCCCCTTACAATCTTCCTCTTCACTTTGAACACACTTAATCCCATTGTTCTTGCCACTTCGTGAAGCAGTTCTAGACATTCTCTTTCGTGTCTCTTCACAGATGCCTCAATATACTGAATTGATTCAAAAAGTTTATGGCTGTTTCTATCAGTTAAAAATGTTAATGTGTGTATCTTCATCCAACTTGGTCACTGGATCTGGTGCAATGAAATATCTGGCTCTTCCTTAAAGTCAAAATGA
Source organism: Dolichotis patagonum (assembly GCA_004027295.1). Lineage (NCBI taxonomy): Eukaryota > Metazoa > Chordata > Mammalia > Rodentia > Caviidae > Dolichotis > Dolichotis patagonum. The sequence continues at coordinate 71,031 of PVJX010003975.1, forward strand.
GCATGGAAGGTAAAGGTTTAGAATTGATTCAGAACATTGAGGCAGTTACAGTAGCACAACAAAAGACACTCACGGAAGAGGACTTCCAGAAGTGCTTCAGAAAGTGCCAAGAACCATAGAATAAGTGTGTTCAAAGGAAGGGGAGGACTTTGGGGGGATTAGTGGCAGTGTGTCTTTTATTGTAGTAAATTTTAAAATTTAAACATT
>PVJX010003975.1:71337-100820 GCA_004027295.1 Dolichotis patagonum
AAAAAAAAAAAAAAAAAAAAGAAAAGAGATCCACATACCCTGGGAAATTCTAGCATGTACCTATTGAGTTGAATATGGCTACCGTAGTTGTTATCTTATTGCTAACTCAAGGGGTAGTCGTTCTGTTTGCAGTTTTGTTAAATGATTATACAGTTAAAATGCATGCAGTTTCAATGTTTTCAGCTGCAGCGGCATAGCAGATACTGTGGGCAGGGACACCCACCTTTCCCAGGTGCCACTTGGCTGACTTTAGCTGCCATTATTGGCGGCTGTCTTTGCCTACTAGAGGATTGTGTCCCCCACAGCACCCCCTGACCAGTGAGTGACAGGAATTGACATGTAAATGCTCAGCTTCCTTCCCCTCGTTCAGGGTAACTGTAGGGTCTTTGGGTGGTACTGTATGTCTGAATTCCCAGCTGTGACTGGGTTCCAATTGTCCACAGGGGTTCACTTGCTTAATAATGCACCATGTGATCTCTCTTCCCTTCCCTGCCTCCCCATTTGCTCCCCTGTTGCCATTCCCTTGACTGACTCTGAGTTAAGCTAATCCAAGTCACAACCAAAGCAAGTGTTTATCTGTCAAAATTTTTGATTTCACAGTTTCTCCATTTTATTTTTGGAAATACAATACAGATTATAATGTGTGTAATTTAGATTGTGTTAAGAGCCACATTTAAAAGATAAAACATAGGCAAAAATAATGTTAAACTTGTAGAAAGTATGATCATTTTAACATATTATCAGGGTGAAATGTATTGATGAGATATTTTATTTTTTGTATGAAGTCTCTGAAACCTATTGTCTCTAAAATACTCTGAGAGTGCAAAACACAGTGATTGCAGTTTGTCCAGCCATTTGTGCTATGCCCAGGTGGCTGTCATAATGAATGGAGATGATCGATTCCGTTCCCTTCCCCAAGCATCAAAATTGAGAGAAGTGATAGCTTTTTAATTTGTATTTTCCACTCTTAGCAAAATCTTATTTGTCATTTTCTTTTAAGCTGAATGAAATCTCCATGCATATCTAGACTGATGCACATTATTATTTTATTTAGCCTTTGTCCACGTATTTATGCTCTTTCACCACAAATAGTCTCTGGAGACTATTAGGTAAGAGGAGAGATATAGGGAGGAGGTGGCAAGACGGAGCAAAGGGGAAAACTATCAAAATATGTTACGGGCATGTGTGATTATGCCAGAATGAAACACATTGTTCTGTATAACTAATATGCACTGATTAAAAAAAAAAGAATGAACCTTTGCCAATGAAAAATTTGGGCCTTATTGCTTCTTATGTGTTTGTGTGCAAAATGTAGACAGGATGTTTAGCATCTCTGTGCTTGTGTGTTTTGCAGGCAGAGGGAACCAGACTTCAGCGTGAGCTCCGAGGGTATTTAGCAGCAATCAAAGGTAACATGTGTGTGTTGCTTACTGCTTGTTTTCAGGCACAGGTTGTTCTTGGAATTTGCAAGAGACAGGATCAAGTGTTAATTCCAAAGCCATTTGGCATTCTGGTAAGTAGGGTACCTGAACACAGGTGTTCACCCCACCCACCTCCAAATTCCCATTGCAATGACAATCAGGATTTAGGAGGACAAAAATACATCTGCTTTCATGCTGAGGACCAAGAATAAATACCGCCCACATGGCACAGATTTCTAGGAAGGTTTGTTAGATAGAGTGAGCCTTAGACCTTGTGCAGGAAAAGCTGTTGCTGGCTTGCTTCCTGAAGGAGGACAAAGCCCCAGAGCTAAACAAGCGAGACTCACTTGGAAACCCCCTTGCTGCAGGGGAGGGGAGGAGGCAGAGGCAGCAGAGGGTTCTGCTGGCCCTGCCTGTGACTTGCCCACAGTAGCTGTGTTTGCAGCCCTGTCCATGTGCAACACAGGGAACAGAAAGGGCCTGACTTTGATTTCTGATCTTTGCCACGGAAAGCCAGGAATGAGGCCAGTGGAGGAGGGAGGAGGGCAGAGCTGGAGACGTGTTCCACCTTAACCTGCTCTTCCTTGATCAGTAGATCCCTGACCTCCCAGCAAGTCAGAGCCAAGGGTACCTGCAAATCTGATGCTCCATCGTAAGGCTAACTTTGGGATGCATGGAGAAAGGATGAATTCTCTCACAAGGGATTTTGGGAAAAATAGCCAAACAGAAAAAAGTGAGCCCCACGGTCACACTTTATTCTCTTTTCCAATTCCAGATATGTATAGTAGAGACTTAAACAGGCATACACAGAAGAGTTCTCACATTCTAGAGTAAAGCACAGTAAGTAGATTTAGTCCCTAGTCTGAATAGACAGGATCTTTACTGGGTATCCCAAAAGGCAAAACCAGAAAGACTGAGGAGTTTAGCTTCATAAAAATGCAACCCTTGCAACCATGTTTAAAATTACCAGCATGGGGGCTGGGGATTTAGCTCAGCGGCATAAGCACCTACCTGGCAAGTGCAAGGTCATGAGTTCGATCCCCAGCACCAAAAATAAATAAAGAAAGAAATAAAAATAAAAAATGATTACCAGCATGTTGACAATACATTTAAGGAAATTAAATCAATATATAAAGAGCCCCGTAAGTAAACTAGGTGGAGGTCAGTTGGTTAAATGAAAAATAGGCAGGCCTTGGGGATATGTGGGGGCTCGGTGGTAGAAGAATCGCCCCATGCATAAGGCCCAAGTTTGATTCCAGCTTTGCAAAAAGAAAGAACAGAACATTTGAAAAGAAAAATAACTGAAAAGAATTACACATGAGTAATCAACATAAAAAATAATAGATTATCCTCTGGCATTATCAAAGGCTCTTGCAGACAGTCAAAAGGAAGGCGCAGTTACTTTTCCTCCTAACGTTCAAGGGCATCCTTTTTAGAGTATCGTAAAACTCAGCATCCATGAGTCAGTGAGGAGCAGAGCCCTCCTGTGCCTCGTTGCTGGGACAGCCTCCCAGAGAGCCCTGTGGCAAAGCCTTTAGGTGAGCAGACTTTGATTTTTTGGGTTTTTTTGCCAAGCTTACTGACGTGGTGGTTCCATTTCTAAAAATGTATCTTTGGTTAAATGTGAATGTGTAAAATGGATTATAAACATTGGTAAATAATGCAATAGTTTTAATGAAAAATTAGTTATATAACAAAATTAGTGAACTGATATTTCAGCAAAATGTGTGTAAGCTTTTCATTGGCCAGGCACGTAATTTTAATCTTTGTGACAGCTGCACGAAACAGTTACTTTTATTTTTTTCTCTTCTCTGTCATCTTCCTTTTTTTCTCTCTCTGCCTCTTCTTCCCTCCTTCTTTTCCCCTTTTTCTCTCCTCCTCTCCCTCTTCCTCCTTCTCCATTTCCCCTACCCTCCCCTTCCCTCTTCTTTTTCTCTTCCTCTCCTCCTCCTTTTCTTTTTCTTCCTCCTCCTCCTCCTCTCCTTCCTCTTCTTCTTCCCCTTCTTCTTCTCTCCTCTCCTCCTCCTTCTTCCTTTCCTTCTCCTCCCTCTCCTCTCTTTTCTTCTCCTCCCTCTCCCTTTCTCTCTCCTCCTTCTCCTTCTCCTCTCCTTCTCCTTCTCCTTCTCCTTCTCCTTCTCTTCCTCCTCCTCCTCCTTCTTCCTCCTCTTCTTCTTTTTTTTTTTGAGATGGTATCTCACAATGCTGCCCAGGATACTCTTAAGGTCATGAACTCACATAACCATCTTGCCTCTGCCTCTGAGGTAACTATATATTATGTTCACTGCAAAGATTTTAAAAAAGAGAAGCACAGAAGAGTTAAATAACTGGCTCTAGTAAACACATTCTAGGAAACAGTAGGGTCAGGATAATACTGTGTTCTTTCCCCTGGCCTCTTGGATACATGCCTTTGAACTACTGAGCCAATGGTAGGGCCTTGGTCTCACAAATTCTATTTCATCTACAATGGAATAATTGCAAGCTACTACTACTATTTTCCATTGGGCACTTACTATGTGCCAGGCTATGTGCTAAGCATTTTCTGACCTGTTGCCTCTTTGTAATCTCCCAGCACAGCTATATGATAAATGTCATTGACTTTATTTTACTTTTGCAAAGAGGAAGGCTCAGACAGTTTCATTCCACAGCTTCATAGAGCTCATAATTAACTGCTCCCAAAATAACCTCAAGTATGTATAACAGTTGGCCAGAAAATAGAAGCCATTCCAAGTATTATTGATTTAAGATATGAATGTAAGCACCTGATATATTATTTCAAGTGCAGGATATTTCTCCATATTGGTTGATTTTTAAAAATATAGATTTTTGTTGAATGAACTAGTGAACTCTCTCTCCTTCCCAAGTCTATATTATTTGTTCTATTTTACTACTTAGTATGGGAGTTCTTTCCTTAATGTGGTCTGGAAGGAGACTGCGTTGGGAGTGAGGCAGTAGTGCCACAGAAAAGCAGGAGGCAGCCAATAGCGTGAGCCCCGGGGAGCCTGTGAGGTGGCAGGATTTCCCTCCGTTTCCTGGCTGCAGGGTACTTCTGTCTTCTCAGAGTCTAAAACAGCAAGTAGTGTTGTTGACTGTGTTGAGGTTTTAGAAACACACTTGAAGACAGTAGATATGCATTAAGTTGATCTAACTTTGCATTTTCAAAGTGCTTTCATGGTTTTTTGTTTTCCTGAAGAAGCCAGCATAACCGGTATCACTGTAGTGCAGGCATTTTGGCAGCAATGTGGAGGGCCAAGCTCTGCCCTTGGAGAGTTCTGGGTGCCGGGCACTTTGAGAAAAAGCACTGAGCCTGTCTTGCTGCTCTGGGCTCCCCATTCACCAAGTGCTCTTCTTCTCCTCACCCCCAAGGCCAGGCACTGGGAATCTATGCAGTTGGGCTAGATGAGTCCTCCCTCCCCTTACCCTTCTTTTCCTTGAAGACTGAACCTGCTACTTTTGCACTGAGCTCCATCTCCAGCCCTTTTCTTACTTTTACTTTGACCCAAGGTCTCACTGAGCCATTGGAGTCCTCAAGCTGAGCTCCAGTTTATAATCCTCCAGCCCCAGCCTCGTGGAGTGCTGGGATTACTGGTATATGCTACCACACCTGGCTTCTATTCCTATCACCACTGATCTCTGGGTGGCATTCACCTTTTTGGGGTCTTTGTGATTCAGTATAATTAAAAGGCTACAGTTATTAGTTAACTGACGTTATTTTTTTTTAAAGTTAACTGATGTTATTTTTAACTACATAAGGGGCAGGCGACTGGGTTAGGAATGGTCCTTCCCAGGAACCTATTATTCTTTAGTGGATACCAGAAGAAGGCGTAATGGTGCTCAGTCAAGAGCTTAGGTGCCCTGTGGAAAGGTGGATGCAAGGACATTTCAGGTTGGAGAAAAAAACAGAGCCAGGGGAGAGCGGGGTGTCTGCGTTCTTTCAGGAATAAATATAAGAATGAGGTACAAGCAGAAAACACAGCTTCAGGAGACTTAGAAAGGGTGGCAACATTTGTATAACAAAGTGCTTTGCATATTGTATTAATCTGGAGTTTTATTCTAAGATGGAGAAGAGAGTCACTAAGTTATTAGAGGCAACTGAATAAGTCACAGTTCAGAAAAGCATCTTAGAAGAGCTAATGAGATTGTGAAGGAGTCAGGCTAGACAAAGTGAAACTACAAGAGACTTTATTTTATCACAGGTCCAATCCAATAGTTTAATAATCGCTAACATTTATTGAATTTTGATGTGCTGGACATTGAGATAAACTTTTCATATGACTCATTTTGTGTAATTCTTAATACAGTCCTGTGGCAAGGACTCATCATTTATCAGTATTTTACAGTTTGGAAAATGGTAGTTCAGGATGATTAGTAGTTTGCCCAAGAATTACACAGATGGTCTACAATGGAACCACGATTTTAACAAAGGCTGGTTGATTACAAACAATAGTCTTAATTCTTATGCCACACTGACTCCAAAAGTATTTCTCGTAGTCATGGCTGACATTTGTATGCTTGCTGTGTGCCAAGTGCTTTGCTAAACTGTTTCCATGGATTAAAGTTCATCTAATCCAAATAATACTGGATGAGCAGGTAATGCAGGCCAGTGGCAGTGGGAGGAAAACTAGGGCTAGATTCAAACATCAGGCAGAATTTGTGTGTCTTGGTGACACCTTCCTTAGAAGACGAACTTACTATCATTTTCAGTTTTCCAACTGGGACAATAGAATGTCATTCATGGAGAGTAGGAAAAAGAGTAAAAACAGCTTTGGACAGAAAAGTTAGGGGTTTGGGGCAAGTGAAGTTTGAGGTCTTGGTTAGACCTCCAAGTAGTGATGTCCAGAAAGAATTTGAAATTAAAGGGTCATTGTGTGTGGGAGATAGTGAAGGCCAGACACAGGGATAATGAACACACAAGCTCTTTCTCCAAGTGAAGCATGGCCCAAGGGAATAATTAATATATGCTAGTTGCAGTTGGCTTGTAAGGAGCAGGGTGTCTATTCTTGTAGCACCTCTACTTGTAGCAATATCTGCTTATTTTTTCTTCCACTCTTGCTCCTGTACTGGTTTTCTCCTTGGCATGTAGGAGAAAGAATTTTCTTAGAGGCAGATACTGGCTTCTTAAGCAGCTATCTTTTAAACAGTGAAGCAAAGCTGCTAGATACTCACCATGTTTTAGACATTCCTTTCATGGTTTATCACTTGCTGCTGGTTATTGTCATAACATATTTGAACTGATGTTATTTTTAACTAGAGCATCTATCCTCAGGCTATGCGAGCTGAGTACTCATGAAGTTGTGCAGTCTATGCAACCAGTCTTACAGGATGAAAATAGAAGAGCAGAAATCTGGCTGAAATTGGAAACAGAGGATGTTCCATGAAAGGCCTTGGAAAAGATCCAAAATTTTGAAGAGAGGGAAAAAGTTCCCATTCAACAATACTATAACAACTCTTCTACATAGCATGCTGCTCTGTTGTTTTACGGTTCTGGAAATCACTAATCTTTTAAGAAAATATTGGTTATTAGATATTGCTAAATGCCAGAGGTAGCATTTAACATGTACTCTGCTTTAATATGGCCAGATTATTTTGAAAGAAACTTGGAGTTTTATATCTTAGCCTTTTTGTGTGTGTGTGTTCTTTCAACACAATCAATTCTTGTCTTAGTTTCTTTTGTGCTTCTGGATCGTTTATGAAGAACAGAAACGTATTTGGCTTCTGTTCTGGAGGCTGGCATTCCAAGATCAAGGCCTGGTGACTGCGTCATAACTTGATGGGAGGCATTGCTTGGCATGACACAATGAGAAATGGGTGAACTCATCCTCACAACAGCATTCCAGCACCTGCATGACCTAATCGGCCCTTAAAATTCTCAACTCTGAACAGTGATCCACATGAGCTTTGGGAGATACATTCAAACCATAGCAGTTCTCAATTGCTAACTGTCTTTGTACCTCTTGGGAGAAAGGCATGTGCTCACCTTTGTAGTGGTTCAGCTTAATTGTGTCAACTTGATTGATTATGAGATTAGTAAAGCACACTCCTGGGTATGTCTAGATGAGTCTTGGAGGTGTGTTTTTGGATGCTGGGCCCTTTCCTCTGTGGGAGATTCCCCTGCTCACTTTCCCCCATGAACTAAGCGGCTTTCCTCCGCCATGCCCGTCTGCAATGAAGTTCCTTCCTTGGAACCAGCCAGCCATGGCCTGGATCCCCTGAAACCATGAGCCAATGTAAACTTCTTTAAATTGTGCATGTCAGGTTTTGTGTCCCAACAATGACAAAGCTGATTAGTATACCTGGGTATCTCTCAAAGTGTTTCATAAGGAATAGATGGCCTAGAAATAATTTCTATGTCCAAATGACTTCTTTCCAAATTATCTATCACTATTTTTCCACACAATAGCTAGTGGTTATTTCTGGTTGTTAATGGACATATTCACTGCAACATTGTGCTTTTAGCCTCAATGGACTAAAGTCTTAGATAATTTTATTTTACATTTGCATCAATGTTATTGTTTACCACAAAGGTCATTTGTTCCACAAAGCCATCATTTCTATTTTTCGGTCTTTAGACATTGTTAGGAACCTATCTACATAGCTATTTATAATTTCCATCAGACTTAAGACAAAGATTTGAAGAAAGTGTCAGAAGCGTCTTGGCATCAGAATTATAGAAAGGCATCAGCTAGAGCCTAGTTTTTGGCATGGATTTGAGGGGTGCGCCTTGTGGCATAGATCTGTTTATACCTGGGTGGAGATAAATGTGATATGGGGGGTAATATAGCTGTCACCTCAGTGGTGACCCCATCATAAATAAGAATGTTTCCTCACCTGCTTGCATGCTGAATGCTAGGGGACAGATGCAGATTTTGCACCACGTTTAGCTGTCTCTACCTCTGTGTCACTGTTTCACAGTGATTTGGCTGTTTTTTCTTACCTTGACTTAGAAAGCCAAGTCACTTCCACCATATGAACTATACAACTCATTGTCAGGGGCACCCTTCACCAACTCAGTGATTTGCCCTTCAGGGAGAGAAGGGGGTAGGCTTTCATATCTCCTGTGCCTTTGAGGTGCAAGAACCAAAAATGTATCTGTAATTATTGAGGGAGTGAAGGGTAATGTCTATGACTAGAGAGTGCAAAAGTATGGTAAGATATACTAAATTGCATGGTGAATGTTACACACATTCTTGAAGAATGCCCTTCCATCATTTCAGATTTCTGTTATTTTATCCCATTAGTCTAATTGTTGAAGTCAGAGTTGACTGCTTTCTGTACAACAAGCACATGCTTCAAGTTTTAGTTTAAGAAATGGTTTCTATCTTTGAACCACTGGCATTGTTTAATCTTCTGGTCCTTTGTCCAGTCCCTTTCATAACTCCTAGTGGCAGAGGCAAAAACACCAACTTGGCCAGGTCCCATCTTCCAGCTAACAGTGGACATCAAGTGTTAACAAACTACTTCTCCAAACTATTCTTTGCCTTTGTTCTGGGTTCAGCCATGCACTGTCTCCATCACAACCCAGCACTTATACTTGGACTTCCTTGCTTTTGGAGAATGGGGAGCAGAGCCTGGAAAGGACAATGGTGATAGTTTTTTTTTTTATCAGAAACTTCATGTCTTTATTCTTATTAATAGCTATATTTTTATTACATACTGAATATGCCTCTAATGAAAATTTAAGACCCATGATACTAAGAATCTTAAACTTTCTGATAGTTTTAATTTAAAATTATATTCCTAACCTTTAATAATACTGGAAAAATGCAAGCTTTTCTTTTTTTCTTTTTAGTAATTTTAGGTCGCTTAAATCTTAATTATGTTTAACCACTTTTAGCATTTTTATTATTTTAAACTACATAACCAACTCTTTTATCTAAAATCCTATTTATTTTCTTTCTAATGGTTTCTCAAATGGTTTTTGCTTCTTATATTTAAAGTTATTTGGGGTAAATATTATTTCTAGAACTCAGCAGTTTTATGCTGCAGTACTGCTCAGTGTGTTGATGGTTGTATACCACTTAGCAAAGTGAGAGCAGAGAGAGCAGGGTGCATTATTATTGTACATTGCAGAGTAGGGCACAGTGTTGATTTTTTCCCAGACCTAGTATCTGTCATTCTATCATGTAAATGATAGAAAACATGCAATGTAAAAAGTCCTAAAGGCCCTCTGGGAAAATCATGACTGCAGATGTATGTGAAAGTTAATGCCTTTACAATTTTTCCTTAAATATATAGCAAGTACTCAAGATGTTACTTGAACTTTGAAAAGCAGGGCAAGGGAGAGGAGCATTCTCACCCATTGTCCTGTAACAGGAGTTGTTTTTCTCCAATGCCAGGCATGCAAGAGGCCTCCATGAAACTCACCGAGTCCCTGCATGAAGTCTACGAACCAGATTGGTACGGGCGGGAAGATGTAAAAATGGTCGGAGAGGTAAGAGTGGACACAGCAGGACACAGGAAGCTTGACATGGCTTCTTAGTGGCTCCCACTGATCCTGCTTTGTTAGTCTTATTCTTCGATGGCCCTCTTCACACTTCACAAGGAGAGACCACGTGCCTGTCAGGCAGCATGAATTTCTGCTGCCTGGAGCATCCCAAATGCAGTGAGAGGTGAAGGTCATTATAGCACTTGCCTAGCAAGCTGTGGGTCACTGTGGGTTAAAGATTTTCTTCTATGTAACGATAGCAGTTTTCTGTCCTTCACTGCAGACCTTAGCATCCCTTTTCTAGAGGAACTGGAGTATGGTGTGATTATATGTTGTAATGTCTGTCTTCACCCCAACCCTCTTTTAACCAGCCCTTCCTGAAAGCTGGGCCAAGAGCTCAGAAGAGCACCTGGACCCCTATGACTCTAGTTTGTCCATCTGCCTGCTAAAAGCAGTTTCAGCTCGGGGGAGCTTTGGCTTTAGACATGCCCTAGGACCTGAAATCTGACTTCTAACTGAGCGCTTCCCAGCTGGCCGGAAGTGAGCAAATGACATCATTATATTGTGGGAAGCAGAATGCAACAGATGAGAGTAGCTCTTTATGACTCTGGACTATTTAATCTTCCTGGCTTCAGTCTCTCATCTACAAAATGTGAAAAGTAATCGTACCTACTGATTACACATAGGAAGCTTCTGAGTCCATATCACCCAATTGGGGCTTGGTGCACTAATTATGATTCCTGATATGAAAAAGTCTGTCTCCTCCAACTTCTGTGTTAAAAGGAAGAGCAGTCGTTTGTCCTGGCCTCCACTTGGGATGAAGCTCTGGTACAGAAGACCTGAAGTAGATGTGGCCATCAGTGCTTGAGGGAAGGTGTAGTGTGATGAGCTAAACATCTGTGCAGCTTGGGAAAAGTGGGTTAATTGTGGAGTCCCTGGCTGTTCCATGACAGTTTTGACATCCTAACGTTGATCTTTATAATCTCATTAGGACCAAAAAATCCCCAGAGATTTGTCAATGAAAAAAGCTCCTGTTGGCCCTATTACATCATTCAAAGGCTTTTAGGATGTGGATTTGTCAAAAACATTTTTTTGCATATCATTTTCAGATGCAGTTATAAAAGAAATTGCGTCTTCTTATATTTTCTTATGCTAGAAAGACACTGTGTTTCAACACAGTATTGTTAGGTACTTAATTCACTTTGATAGACTATTTAACATTCAGCATAAAAGAAGAGTTTTAAGGGAATAATAAAAACTTCTATTAATATCTTTTTAGAATACCACATCACTACAATATATGTATGGCAAAAGCTGCCACTGAATTTGAATCCTTAAGGGAGTAGCTGCTGTCCCTTGGTCTTTGTGGCTGCCAGAATTTTGGGATCCCCAGCAGAGTTGCAAATGTGGGCTGTTTTGATGATGAAAGAACTGAACACCGTGTTTAGGGCCTTTTCTACAGTGCGTTTAAATTTTTCCATTTGCATAGAATTCTTGAATTGGGGATTATGACAATTAGTTTTTGAAGTGTGAAAAAGAAATGAAAACAGATTAAAAACAGTAGTTTTTTTTTTTAACAAAGTAGAAATTTATCTCTCCCATCAAGGAATATAGATGTCAGAAGCCCAGGTACAGTATGGTGGACACACAAGTATAGAAGGCTCATCTTTGCTACTCTTAGCATGTTTCCATCAGGTCCAAGGGGACTCACTGAGCACTGGCCGTTAGCTCTCATTTCTGCATTCCACTCGTCAGAAGGGATAAAGTCTGACAGATGGATGCATTTCTTTCTGTATTGAAACTTCCTGACATTGCACTCCATGGGTCAGAACCAGGTCACTTGGTTATACCTAGATGCAAAGGAGTCTGGGAAATAGAATCTCTATCCTAGGAGCCATGTGACCAGCTAACATTGAAGGATCAATTGCTAAAAAGAAATAAAGGGTGGAGACTGGATCATATGCAGACAGGAGGCCCCAAAAGCAGTAATGAGAGAAATACAGTGATGTGTTCTTTAGCATCTGCTGTGTTTCTGGGATTCTGTGAGACATGCTACCTGTGCACATGTTTAACTGGGGAAATGGTGATTTAGGAAGGTTCATGTTTCTGAAGTTTCATCCCTAGTAAGGCAGCCTGGTGCAGTATACAGATGTGGATTGAGGCATGGATCTTTCACTTGTGAACTGTGTGACCTTGGCCAACATACGTGACATCGTTGGATTTCAGTAATCCCTTCTGTACATATTGGAAATAACAAGTCTTTTCTGATTAAAAAAAAAAGCTATTGTGAGAATTAAATACCCTCCATCACACACATATTTAACCTACTGTCTGACATGGTGATAGTAATATTTACTGAGGGATTATTACTTAGGAAGTTGATAGTTCATAAGCCATAAAGCCCTTCCCAATGTGACTGTAAATTTTCTACTTTGAAGGCATCAGCAATGGTTTGTTGTTTGTTTTTATCTGGGTTGATTTCTAATTTCTTGACTTACAGCATTTCAGATAAATAGCTGTCTCTGTGGGATTACTTTAAGTCTTTTAGCTCCAAAGTCCACCTATTGGGATTCTGGGAGTTTTTGAAACTACTACCTTCCTTGAGAATCAAATGCATTTGTAAATGAAATGATTTCGTAGTCCATACTATTATTTAGCATTGTGGCCAAATTGTCTTTAAATTTGATTTTATTCTTAAGTAATTCGGATTTTTTCCCATCATCTAATAGCTTAAAAAGTATTACTCATTTTATAGTCTCAGGTGGTTTGCTTTAGAAATTTAGTGGAATGCATCCAATTAAAATAATTCAGCAGGTGTCTCTCTCGTTTCTTTTAGAAATGTGATGTGCTATGGGAAGACTTCCATCAAAAACTAGTGGATGGGTCCTTGCTGACACTGGACACCTACCTGGGCCAATTTCCTGACATAAAGGTATTTTAGTCTGTGTGTGTAAAGGGAAGAATTGAATGGTCTCATGTAGTTATAGGAACAGGAAGATGAGGAGAATTAAAAGTCCTTAAAATAACACCAGAAACAGTTGTTCACTTTTCATTTATTTCAGTGTGACAGTTTTATTCTGTTTCTCTCAGTTTGAAATGAAATCTAGTCACAGAAATCACCATATCCCCTTTCATGAACTGCTTCAGCTTTTCCTTCTTTCCAGAAATCTATAGATACAAAACATTTCAGTATTCTTTATAGTGAGATCTTTTATTATATGGTGTATAACAAGATTTTTCATTAGAATAAACACTAATGACCATGATGAGAGAAATTTCCCTGTAAAAGTGAACAGAAACTGACCTGTCCTCATTTGCAGTTCATTTTGTATGTGGTCATAGTGGAAATAGCTTTTTTCTTCTTGAAATTTTCGGGCTCAAATAGCTATGTTAAGATATAAGCCTTTCAAATACATTTGAGTGTGGACCAAGGACTATCTTCTCAAAAGCATATATCTTATTTGATAGTTGGATCCACTGTGAGGGTCAACATAGAAATGAAAGAGTGAATACTCTGGATTTGGGATTGACGCTGGAGGTAAAGATGGTCTTTAAACAAACATCGAGGTTTTATACAACAGCTGGGTGGCATGCATACCCCCTCCCCATTTGTTTTCCTGATTAAGGTGGAACACCAGGTAAGGCAGCCATGGAGTGAAGAATCCATGGTCAACAGCCTATGGCATCTGCGTTAGGCCAAAACACCAGAACGTTTTTCCAGCAATGTGCAGTGGTCTTGCTACGACACAGTGAAGCTTCTTAGCCAGAACAATACTTTAGTTTGAAATGACTTTAGTTTCTATGCTTCCCACATATTATGCCTACAGATGGTTGGCCAACAAGCAAAGAGCATTTTGGGGTAAGAAAGGGGCTGAAAAAGAACCTGAATGGAGCAGGCTAGATATATCCAGATCAGGACTTTCAATAAGAAAAGCATAGGCAGAAAGTGCTTTTCCCACGTTTCTTCCTTGTCCTTGACTCTCTGACTTGGTGTTTGCACTTTAGATGAAACATTCACCTCTCTCAGTGTTTATAGCTTGGCCCTGTCCAGAGGACCCTCACCTGTCAGCCCAGCCAGAAATGTTTGGAGGCCTCTCAAGCTGTCTGCTAGTGCAGTATGCTGTGTTTGTTCTTAGCAATCCCTTTCTGCATCTAGGGAAAGTACTCTGAGACAAGCAGGGCTGAAGCCAGTTTCACAGGCGGACCCCTCAAGAGTTGGGTCATTGGATACTTGTCCAGCTATTTCTTTGCTCAGAGAGAATCTGAGATCTTGCACTGGGCCTGGGGAAGCAGGTGTAGTATGATAGATCCAGCTTCCTTCTCGCTTCTCACTGGCCTCAGGACCTGTGAGTGTTGAAGCCAATCCTTTGGGAAGATCCTGGAAAAGTCGGAGTGGTGGACAGGTGGCCCAGATCGTTCTCTCCCCAGGTAAAAACCAGGAACCTGATGATTTATTACCAATGAACTCTGGGCTGAGCCAGAGAGAAAGAGTAGTTTCAAGTGACTCTGAACTAGCTGAGATCCATGTAATCACTGCTTTGATTTGTACTTGCTCAGGTTTCAGGAGATTTGTAACTAGTTTTTGGGTTGCTTACTAAGGAAATTGGCTTGTGTGATGCTACTGAATTGGTATATACACAGGAGAAAAAAAAAACCAGGATTTCCTGTTCTGATTTATTAGGTATTGATTTTTATGGAGATTGAATTAACCTCTGTTATATGGGAATTTGATCTCCATAAAAATCAATACCTAATAAATCGGCAGAGGATAAGGAAAGAACATATCCTCTTACCAGAAAATTCCAAGGCAGCTTGCAACTTGTCTAATTATTGATATGGACTCATAGTGTGACTCTAGCTTAGCAACAAAAAGCTGTAATTGACTTGGAAGTTACTGAGTTTCAGGAATGAAAGCTTAGGATCACCAGCAAAACATGAAATCTTAGTTTCTATGGAACTGCTTAAAGACGATTATTTAAAATTTGGCTACACTCTCTAGGAGAATATTATTTTAGATGACAAACATACACTGAAGTACCTGTGCTGAAATATAAGAGAGATCAAAGCAAAATCATGATAGATGATACTGGCTTGTCTTTTCAGTTTACTCCATGTCAAAAAGATAAAGTACTTACTATAACTTCTACCTTTGTGTTTCTTTTCTTGGGATCTAAGGTTGAGTTCACATAGGATCATAAGATGATCCTTAAGTTACTGAATCACCCAGAGATTTATGAATAATGTCATCTAGGACTTTTGCTAGATACTCTGAATATAAATTAAATACAAATCAAAGTTTTACATGCATCCCAGAAAGAGGCTGAATGAGCCTTGCAACCCCACATTCTGTCTCTTGATACATTTCGAAGATTGGAGCATACAAATAGGTTATCAACCAAATAGAGAATACATAATATGGCAAACTGTGAGGAAACAGTAATGCGTAACTTGAAAAAGAGACTATTTGGAATTGGACAGTGGAAGCACAGCCATATTTAATACTGAAAAGATATTTCTTGCGTGAAAATGAATTTAAGTTATTCTATATTTTTAACTCAATGAAAGGAAGTTAAAAGTAGATACTTTATCACTTCATAAAACGAATGCTGAGTTTTTATGCAATCATGAGTTATTGATGGAAAGAACGATTATGATTAAAAATACTGAGTGGAGAATCTTCCAAGCTTGGAGCATAACTGGCTTCCTTAATTCTCACGAAAATCATTGAGCCTAGTACAATTAAAACTTCAAATTTCCAAATATTTACTGCAGCCCATCCGTGAGGGGTATGAAGTACCATAAGAAACAGATGATTGATTTTTCCAGCTGTGACTGGCAGGGCACACTGTGTTATGGTCCCCATTATGTGTCATTGACATCTAAAATTAATGTTATAATAAGAGCTTGCTTGTCACTAACCCAGGCAGGCTTACAGCTGTGCGCAGTTTTTGTAAAATGTAGTTTAGATTTTATCTTGGCAGTCATGCACTAGCAGCTAAGCATAGAGTTACTGCCATGTGCCAAAATGAATTCCAATTTGGGGCTATTACTGAGGGTTTGTTTTAAAAGTGTGATATATTATTTCCAGTGCGCAATGGGAAATCCCAGGAAACTGTGATTAATTTTATTATTTACAGTAAGCTTACTATTAAGTTTACTTATTTATTATTTAATTAAATTTGTTATTAAATTAATTGTATCATGTTTTATTAAAAATCGAATGTGCCTTAATACTACTCTTACTATAAGATTTAGAGTTTCGCTTTCCTACCAAGTTTCCCAAATATTCTGTGCGAACAGAAATAAGATTGATTTATTTTTCCAACACAAAAATGTGTGTGTCAAAATGAGTGATGGTCTTTGAAATAGTCTCTTCTACTCTGGGAAGCGAGCTTCTGTAATTGACTTGCCAGTTATACAAGAAAATGAGTCACATTACTTACTTCACTTCTTGTTTCTGAACAAAAATAAAATTACCCAGGATACTCTGCCACCTCATTCCCTGACTTAGATGTAATTGAATTTCAGTACTTTTCAAAACCCAAATCCATCTTTCAAGGGCCACAACTCACTACTTGGAAGATATTAAAGGTGTCCCCAGGCCAAGTCCATAAAAAAGGGTTTTGTAAGAGTTTGCATCTGGATACACAGGCCACTGCTTCAAGGGGCAGGGCTCCTGTGAAGGTGACAGTTAGATGTTTGTTGAAAATAATGACCTTTATCACCTGATGGATACACATGTCCACTCTGCATTAGGGAAGGGCTTCCTTCTCCACTGCCTGCGCTTGCTCATCATATCTCTTTAAATGACTCTGTGTTTAAAGAAGCTTTTCCCCACCAAGGGCAGTTGGAAAGGGGAGATGCTGAGAAAAGTGAGCGGAAGTAGCTCAGTGAGTGTAACAGCCCCTTACCCATCTGTCACCATCCCAGAGAGGGCTGTGGAGGAAGAGCAGAGTGAATGTGGTCACTGACCGACAAGAGTCTATCAAAGGCAGAGGGAGCTATTGGAAGGAGCCCTGGCAAGATGGGGTGAGGCAGTTGAGGGACAAGGATGTGGAATAGAAGAAGACACTTTCTGGCCCTTGCTAATCCTGCACTCACAGGATTAGACCCTGAGGATAAGTGCTCTTACATTTTTTATGCTCTCACTTATCTCCCATTCCTCCTAGCACTATTCAGTGAGGCTAGTTTCTATCCAGTTCATCTTTTGCCACAGTCTTGCTGAGCAATACTAAGCAAATTAGGTTTAATCTTAAGTAATTCCAGACCCCTGCACATAAAATGTTAATGCCTACCACACCTCTGCTGTAGATTGCTGTGAGGATCCATGGATATGGCTGTATTTTGTCAGCCATATATGTTTCTTTTATCAGTGTTTTATTCTTCTTCCTACCTTTTCAAATTTAATAGTTTTTACGTGTCTTTTCCTGTAGTGGTTCTCACTTTTGCCTGAACCTAACTGGACTATTATGGATATTTTTTAAAATTAAAGATGTCTAAAACTTCTCTCTGAGTAATTTAATCATAATCTTGGTATGAAGCTCAAATCAGTATATCTTACACTACTTGCTTATTGGTTATACCACTTTCTTTAATGTAATTTTAGCATATATTCTATTATTTACAATGCACATCTTCACATTAACATGTCTAGCCTCAAAAAATTAATAGCATTTTATACATTGTCTAAGAACCTTACAACAGTGTGTTCTGGTTCTGCTATGATTTGTGTACCTTTCCATTGATGTATGCCCTAAGTCCTGCTGTACACTATTTCTGCTTCTTGCTCCCAATGATCAATAATCTTTTGAAACAATTTAAAATAAAAAAGGACAATTTTATATATTTACCTTGATTTCTAGTCTTTCTTGCATTCACTTTATTTTGTAGCTCTACTTGATATTAAAATTTTAAACTGGCAGTGAATGCCCTTAGCTTTTTGTCTGAAGAAGAATATTTATTTCACCTTTATTTTTGGAAGGTATTTTCACAGGGTGTAGAACTTTGAGTTGGCAGATTTGTTTTCAGTTATTTTAAAGATATCTTTCCATTATGCTCTACCTTGCACAATTTCTGAGGACTAGCCTGCTATAATTCTTAACTTTATATATTATGTTTTTCTTTATTCTTCATTTTAAATAGTTTGGCTATGCTAGATCTAGATATGTATTGTTTGGTATTTTTGCCTTCTGGGATTTTTTGAGTTCCTTGAACATATGCTTTGATGTCTTCATCAGTTTATAAAATCCTCAGCCATTATTTTTCCAGATACTTCTTTTAACCCACCCTCTTCTCTCTTTCAAGGACTTTAGTCATGTTATGTTAAACTATTGTCATTGCATTGTATGTCTTGTACTCTTGATTCTCTACATTTTTCCAGCCTGTTCTACTGTTTGTGTTTGAATGGAAATAATTTACCTTGTCCAATCTTCAAGTGCACAGTTTTTTCCTTAGCATGTTTTACGTCTAAGAATGGGCCCTGTGTTAATCACCTGTCTATTGCTGGGGCAAAATACTTGGCATAGACAATTTA
Organism: Dolichotis patagonum; assembly: GCA_004027295.1. Taxonomy (NCBI): domain Eukaryota; kingdom Metazoa; phylum Chordata; class Mammalia; order Rodentia; family Caviidae; genus Dolichotis; species Dolichotis patagonum. The sequence goes on from PVJX010003975.1 coordinate 89,714, forward strand.
AAAGAGGTTTTGGTTCATGGTTTCAGAGTTTTTAGTTCATGGTAAAGTAGTTCCATTGCTGCGGGTCTGAGGTGAGGAAGACAATCATGGCGAGAAGGTGTGACTCTTGCTATCCTGACCTCATGGTGGTGGAGAAGCAGAGCAAGAATGAGAGCTAGAAAAACCTGATGTCCTTTGAACTCCTACCCTAAAGGGGTCCTTGCCTTCAAATAGCCCAAGTAGCTATGAACTCTTCATCCATTGTGAAATTAGAAACCTCACAACCCAATCACCTTTCTAGATCCAGTGAAGTCAGCAACCAAGATTATCTGTCATAGGTCCATCCCCAAATTTTTACTCTGATATCACTTTTTAAAATTCAGTTATTTCTATTTGACACTAAAATTTCCATGTCTCTGCTGAAGTTTCTCACTCATTTTATATATGCTGCCTACTTTTCAAACTAAACATCTTAACATAATAGCAGTTATTTTATTTTACTGTTTGATGGGATTATAGGGATGTGCCACCACATGCTGGCATATGTGCAGTTTTTTAAATTTTAATTTTTTGGAGTATGTAAATGATTACATTCATTGTGGGGAGTTGGTACATGGACGTTTAAAATTTCTATTTGTTAATTTCAACACGTGAGTCATGTATGAGTCTGGTTCTGTTGATTGCTTTGTTTACTCCCCCTACCATGGATTATTTTTCTTTTGTTTTTGTGTGTTTTGCCAGTTTTGATTGGAAGACAAACATCGTATATAGGATAGTGAAGACTACAGTAATATTTTATGCCTGAGAATAGGCAAGTTTATTTCTCAGGATATTGGTGTACGAACAGGAAGCAATCTGATCAGGCTGTGAGCTGGATTTGGTTTTTGTTGTTGTTATTGTTACTTTCAAACTTTCTACAATTGGGCTGCTGATGTTTTGCTTATATTCTAACACCTGTAGTGACCTTAGACTCTTAGGTTGCAGTCTAGTTTCAGCTTCTTTTTTGACTCAAACATGATGTGGCCCTGTGTGCTGGGGGGTTTTTCTCAGTATTCCTGGACCCTGTCAGATTTCAGTTGTCCCACATGCCCGCATTCTGTATAGTAGGTAGCTATTGCGTGCTTTTCAATTCTGAGCTTATATTGGAGGCAGGCTATGGAAAATTATCCTTTCTCAGCCTTGTCTAAGGCAAAGTCAGCATCATAGCTGTGGTTAGTTTTAAGAGTTCCTTTGCTCTGCTCAAGTAGGAGAAGAACTAGGCTTCTTATAGAAGGCAGGTCTTGGCCCTAGGAAGGTTTGATACCCCTTCCCTATGAGTTGAAACGTTTTCCTTCTACTTGGACTCATGTCATAGTTATCTTGGCCAATATCCTAGACACAAGAGTGACTTCTGTCCTCCACCACCTCAAAACCAGCCGGATAGGTGTTCCTTCTTTCCTTACCCAGAAGCAGCAAGTCTGTCTTGCCCATAGGATGGCTCGGTGTTCCCTTATCAAGCAGTTTAAAGCTTGTTTTTAGAAGAGAAAATGGTCCATGGTGATGAGCAGGGCCTCAAGTCTATTCCCTGACAGCCACAGATCACTTTGCTTTTCCCTGCATGGCAAGGAAGTGTCTTGTCCCACACTTTTTCATCACCTCCAGTGGACCCCAGGGGAGAGACTTATCTCATGAGAGCTTCCTGCCAGTCTGTGTTGGACACCAGCTCGGGTGACTTTGTCAACCAAAGATTGAGAAATGCTGGTAGGAAAAGGGAGTAGATCTGTTTTATAGAACTTCTGTTAGTATGTTATTAAAATTATAAAACCAAATTTAATAGTTTCTCACTATGTTTAAACTGGAACATTTTAAGATTCAAAGTAGAGGCTGATGGAAAATACAGATAGATTTACTTACTGTCCCAATCCAACTCTGGAATTTCCTGGCCTTAGACTGCAACCTCTGCCTTTAACTCTTCGTGATCAGCTGGCCTAATTATTGTCAGAGGAAAGGTATTTCCCTCATGGTTTCCACACAGAGAATGGGATGTGGTAGTCTAGTTTCCAGGGGTCTTTTACCAACTGAAATTCCTGCTCACATCCATCTCTAGTCAAAAGCCTCAAGTGTTCTGGACAAGAGATGCATTTTGGCATTTGTCAGTCAGAGAGACTCGGGCTCTTTCTCAGTGTCTATGTTTCCCTGTTGGCAGAATCGCATCGCCAAGCGCAGCAGGAAGCTGGTGGACTATGACAGTGCCCGCCACCACCTGGAAGCACTGCAGAGCTCCAAGAGGAAGGATGAGAGTCGGATCTCTAAGGTAAGGGTTGATCCCATGGTCGGTACCACCTTCTGTATCATATGACCTGTAGCAATTTTGCTCTGTAAAGTTGAGAATTTCCTGTTTAAAGGAAGGATTTGAATCAAGATAAATTTAAACTGAAACATGTCAGAGTGGGCTCCTTTCCACTATCTTTAACTAAAATAAGATTTTTCGTGTTATTATAGTGTTCACATTGGTGATACTGACTCCCAACATTTTGATCAAAATAAACGTTGGCCCCATTCAGTATCGCAAGATCAAAGAAAGCATTAAGCATGTTTGCTGTTTCTTCTGCAGTGTGGTCCATGATCAGTGACGTAATGTGCGTACATGTGGATGGGACACCATCTTGAAGTTTTCATAACTAACGATTCTCTCCAAGGATAGACATATGCTCAATTAGTATAGGTGTCATTCTCTTTTAGAAAGCCCATTTCAGTAGCTTTTATCATGGATGTCAGCCATTTACAGATGCCAGCTGGCTGATGTCACCTGCCCACTACTCTCTTTGATTCCAGTCTTGCCTTCTCGGCCTACACACAGCTGCCCCGTAGACTTTTGGCATCACATATTTCCATATGCTTCTCTCCTGCTTACCTCTTTTAATGATTCCCATTCCCTGTAAGGAAAAAAAAATAAAAAAATTCTAAATTCCTGAGCACCGCATGTACGACTTTCATGTTTTGGTTATTACTTACCTGTTCATTCTTACCAGCTTTCAAATGCTTCCCTCCCCACTTTGATTTGTCCATCTAAGCAACCCTTAAGACCTACACGTCAACTCTTGAGAAGCCATAATAACAGCTGAGAGACCTCAGAGATGCCGGGCACCCTGTTCAGCACTTCATCCACTGTATCTTTCCTTCATACCACTGTCTGAGAGGTGCAGAAAGACAAGGCATTCTGACAGGTTCACAGACCTTATAAGAAAGGATTCTGTCCCAAGGACCCTGAGTGTTGTGATTTCTTTCACATCCCCTTCTTTAGCAAACATTTTCTGCTGTTTCAAGATTCAGTGAAAAGATCACCTACTGTCTGTGGAAACTTCTCTCTTCTGTATTCATCTTCCCTGTAGTGTACTCCATTACAGGTTGCAAATCCCTCTTCAGAAAACATCTTGCATTAGTGTTCCCAATACACTGATACTTTCTTGGGTGAACATCCATATCTACTGTCTAGAGCACAGCTGTCCAGAAGTTAACACATTTTTGTTAATAAATGATCTGGTGAATAAATAAATCAGCCAGGAACTACAAGTAACCATTGTATTCAATCCAGATGCCTGTTTTAGTGACTCTTAATGTTTCATGTTTAATTGAAAAAAAATTAAACATGGTGTGGAAAGTAACTAAATATCTCTCCTTCTGAGAAGTTTTCTAGGATGCTATAAGCTTCGTCTATGTTACATTAAATGATGCTTTTGGGTATAGAAGTAGCTCGTATTTGTAGTGTAAACACATATCATATGTCATTTCTAGGCAGAAGAGGAATTTCAGAAAGCACAGAAAGTGTTTGAAGAGTTTAATGTTGACTTACAAGAAGAACTGCCTTCATTGTGGTCAAGGTAAATGTGTTTCTGCATAGAATGCACCTGCCCCCTTTAGAAGCTCCAGAGGAGTTAGTATCCCGTACTTTGTACAGCCTGTGCTGTCTCAGTACTGTCCAACAGAAGTACTCCGTACCTACCCTTCCCAGTGTGCTAGCTCCTTGCCACGTGTGCCTGGAGAGCCTCTGCAAGATGGCTAGTGTAACTGAAGAACTGAATTTGCGATTTAATACATTTTATTTAAATTCATTTAATTTTAAATGATTATGTATCCAGCACCTGCCATATTGGATATGCTTCTCAAGTGGAGACTCAACACTTAATTGGAAGCATCAAGAGAACTGCCTTTAATCTTAAATTTTACAATAACAGCCTTTCAGCTTCCGGGGGAGGGTGGACTTCCTTTATTGCAAGAGCTCATCTACCTTTTTTGCTTTGATGCTAAACCTTCTTTCAGCCCTGACCCTTTATCATGAGCTCCGTTTCTATTTCAGATGTTATTCTTATTTACAAATATTCTGCACTTTTAGTGGCATTAAGTTTGTCCTAATTGTCCTGCAGTGGTAGGACTAAAATGTTATTGGTCAAGTGAGGCCTGATGCTCCTATTTGCACTCCTATGACACCATGCCAATAAACAGAATTGCGTTAGCAATGGAATATTTCTTTAAGGAAATTCCCCCATCCTTAGCTTCCAGCCAGAAGGTTTGCCCTAAGACCTTCCTTGTGTCAGGTCTAGAGCTGCTTATCCTTCAGGCTGCAAGCATTGTGAATGTCTAGCCTGGAAGTTTGTCCATTTTTGTGATCATCCCTAGTGCTCTGTGTCTTTTTTTTTTCCTTTGACCAATAATACATACTCAGTATCAACTTTTTGTTTGTTTGTTTGTTTTTGTTGTTTTTGGTGCCAGGGATTGAACTCATGACCTCACATTTGCCACGCAGGTACTTAGGCCGCTGAGCTAAACCCCCAGCCCCTTAGCATCAACTTTTGAACTACTGAAATACCAATATGGCAGGTGCTGGACATATAATCATTTAAAATTAAATGAATTTAAATAAAATGTATTCAATTGAAAATTCGGTTCTTCAGTTACAAAACCATTGTAAAACTGTCTTTTACACATAGCTTGGGTAATGGGTAAGACATACATACCTATCCAATAAAATTGTCTCATTGGTCACCTGCATTTACTCATTTTTTTCAATATCTGCTTTTCTGTTTTGGTTGTCATCATTAGCGAGTGTACTGCATAGGTATACTTTTTGGCTAGTTTATTGGGAAACTAGCCTTTAGGCATAGCTTGGGTGATGGGTGCAACTTATTTGTCTCAGTATGAGATAATGAAACTACCTCATTGATCATCTGATTAACTCATTCAACATGCGAATTTTCTCTTTATGGTGTGGGGGGGGGAGGTATCATTTTTCCTGGGTTCCCAAGACTCAAAACTTTGTGATTGTTAACTATTCACAAAGGACTCTCAAAGGAGACAATCTCCCATTTTTCAGTGTGGTTTCTGCAGGGGTATTTCACTGTATTTTCACTGTACTTTCACGCGGTCATCATCCTCTTGGGCATTATGGTGGTGGTCTTGCTCTCACATTTTCTTCAACTGCATTCTGTAATCCTCTTCCCAAATTTCCATCTGGTTTAGGACCTTACTGCCTATGAGCAAAGACCTCTCCTATCCCCTGAGGAGGATTTTGGTCAACCTGCGCAAATAAAACTTTCAGGGACATACATGAGATACATACCTATTTATAAACTGAATTTATTTAGTTATCCGTACCTATTTAAAATCACGAACCATTTGAAATGATGTGTACTTTAAAGAGATACTACCCTTTTACGTGTGCATTGCATGGAACACCACTGTCCAAAATGTTTGCATGTATCTTTGACATTAGTGTCTGCACTAAATGTGCTCATCATCTAGTGGTTCCCTAGCACTTTTTGTCATCCTTAACAGATACTCCAGCCCTAACACAGATTGTCATTTGCATGCAACCAGACAGTTTTTCTCTCTGTTTCCACCAAAACAAAGGAGTTTTTGTGTTCTACAATGTGATTGCTCATGCCGTTGCTTTTTAAACTGACTTGGGCATAGCTGGGCACAGTTTACTGGGTGTGTATATCTGTGATCCCACCTATTCTAGAGGATAAGGCAAGAGGATCACAAGTTCAAGGCCAGCTTGGGTATCTTACTATGCCCTTGTCTCAAAAATAAAAAACAACAAAAGGCCTGAGAATGCAGCTCAGTAGCCCCTGGGTTCAATCCCCAGGAACATATAAAATAGTCGTGAGTACCACCATGTTCAGTATTTCCAATTATGAGGTAATATACTTAGTTAATAGATAATTGACAATTACAGAGTGATGCCCTTGAGGAAATTGTCCAAATTGCTGAGACAAATTGCATTAGTAAATAATTTGTTCCCCAGTAATCTCTGCAAGCATCCCAAACTAGCACTGAACAATACTATTTCAGGTTTGTGTGTGCTTCCCAATTAGTATTTAATTATTTAAGATAAAGTCGTTGTCACAATACTTTGTAATATGAACAACTTTGTAGGGATTTTAAAACAAAGGGAATATCTGAGGGATACTGGAGATGAACTTTTCCTCTTTTGTAATCATATACATTTTAAACGTTTCAGTGCTTTTTAAATCTTCTAATTTATCATTTGGTCACTTAGGGCTACGCTGTCTTTTGGTCAATCTAAATCCTTTCCTTTGATCAAAACCTGTTCCAAGTCTTTCTTTCTCTGTAGTGTGTTTCCTCACTAAATATGAACTACTCAACCACAATAAGTATGTGGTGCGTGTGCTGTGTGAGAGGTCATTTTTTGATTACTTTCTCTTTGTTAAATTTCATTCGACATTCTTTGCGTCCACGACCTCTCACTGTCACAATCACAGCTCTCTCTGTCTTACAGATGAGGAAGCTTAGAACGGTGCAGGCTAAACATGATTCAGCTAAACACACTGTCTAACATTGTGAAGCCTACCAATCCCAAAGCTGGCATTTAAAACTTTTCTGTGACTGACCCCACCTCCCCTATCCCACTATCTGTGTCTAGAACCTCCCTTTATCTGAAGTGAGAATTCAAGCAGTCATGATTTTTTTAAGTTATCTCATAAATGCATATGGTGTTTTCCCAGTTGTGTTGGTCAATGTTGAAACTGCATTTAGTGCTTGCTTTTCTGTACCTTCTGGGGTGAAATGTGTAACTCTGGCAGTGCAGTCATGCACATGTGTCAAGTGCTGCGTGCATGAAATCCTGCAGCACTGCTCGTAACCACTCAGAATGGCAGGTGGAATGTTCATTGTGCCTGGTAGGTTCAGTTTGAATATAGTGTTCACAGCCTCCATCTCCTTACCAATCTTCTGCCTAATTGCTATATTCATTATAGAACACAACGTGTTGAAGACCTATATCTCTCTTCAATTCTGTCAGCTTTCATATCATGTATTTTGGTATTTTATTGTTAGGAACATATATTGTATGCTTGTAATTGCTGTATCTTCTTCATGAGTTACCATTTTATTGTCTCAAAAGTCTTCCTTTGTGTCTAATGAAACTTTTGTCTATTTCATCAATATTAATCTACCCATTCCAACTCGGTTTTGGTTACTCTTTGTATAGTATATCTTTTTGCATTCTTTAACATTCAACCTATTCGCATCTCTGAATATAAAAGGCGTCTTTTGTGGATTGTATTAAGTTGAATGGTGTGTGTGTGTGTGTGTGTGTGTGCTGTATTCATTCTGACAAACTGTGCTTTCTGATTGGTGTGCTTACTCCATTTGCTTTTAATGTAGCTTCTGATAAAGTAGGGTCATGTTTACCATTTTGCTAATTGTTTACAGTATGTCTTAGGTCATTTTATTTCTTTTCCTCCACCAGTACTATGTATCGAAACTCATTTCAAAAGTTTGCATGTATAAAGGTAAAGAGAAATGAGCTGCTACTCAGTTTCAAAAGAGGAGATAGTAGGGTATGTTTATATGTTTTAAAGGAGTTTATAATTCATAAGAGATGATGGAGAAATATTGTTGTAAAGAGGGATGACTCCAAAGGGAATATTTGAGCTAAATCTTTTAAAATAAGTGAAGTCAGTATTTGGTGAAAAGAATACCCAAAGCAGCTGAGGAGCCCAGATAAAGACATGGAGAAGGAAGCAACTCTGTAGGTCATTAATTAGTTTAATGTAGTGAGAGATCAGAATGAGAGGGCCCAGGAGGGACTTGTGGTCAAGAAACATGAGAGAGGCAGGGGTAGATTCACTCAGTCATCAAATATTTATTGACCACCCACTGTGTGCCAAGTTCTCTTTGAAGAGCTAAAGATCCTCCACTTAAAAGTTTTTCTTAGCGCTTGTATTGAAGCATAGGGTAAAGCAGTTACCAACAAAAGAAATTTTAAAAAATGAAATGTCAGACAATAAGTTCAGAGCAGAAAATAAGACAACATGATTTAATGGGGAGTGACATAGGATGGATAACCAGTGTCACTAAATGGCCATAGGATGGATGGGGTAATTTGCTCTCAAAGACACAGATGATATATAAAGAAAAAGGAATTTTGAAAAACTACCAGGTTCCATTTTTTATGTGTTTAGTGTAAAGAATTATTAGGAACTTTGAAAGGCTATGCCTATGAAATGTGATCAGAACATACAGTGAATATATAAATTTAAAAATTACAGTAAAAAACACATTTGCTTCTAATTACCCTCCAAACTCTTCCCCTAACCTGGAATGTGCATATTCCATCATTCTTGCCACTGTCTGAAACAGTTCTGAAAGTCCTCTTTTGTGTCTGTAATAGTGGTGCTGTGGTTGCTTTGATGTCCAAACTCAATTCAAAACATTTATCTGTCATGGTCATTCTTGACTTTGAGGAAGAACCAGAAGTTGCATGGTGCCATATCTGAAGAGTAAGATAGATAAGAACATACTGTAGTATTATTATTTGCTAGAAATTGCCATAAATGCTTTAAATCAATTCAGGACATTGAGATAATCATGTCAGCCCAATTAATGACATTCAGGAAAGAGGACTTCCAGAACTGCTTCAGAAAGTGGCAAGACCAATAGAATAAGTGTTTTTAAAGTGAGGGGGGATATTCTGAGATGACTTCATTGAAGCCTGTCTTTTAGTGTAATAAACATTTTAAATTTAAACATTCACTGTGTATTTCAGTTATCCCTTGGTTGGAGCTAGATACAAAACTGGAAAAGAGAGTTGGAAGTCATTTCTATCTGAGGGGCAATGATGCTGTGAGAGTTGGTGATACAGGTAGCAGGACAGATCACATGGCAAGATTAGGGCCTTTGAGAGCCCCAGTATCTAAGGAACATATAGAAGAGACTAGAGAAGCCTAAGAAGAGATAATCATAGAGGTACATGGTGTCTTGGAATAGTTGTATCACAAAAAGCTTAAAATGAGGAGAAGTTTTAAAACAAGGACTGGCAAATGCGTCATTTACAGTAGAAAAATCAAGAAGAGGAAGACAAAAAATGATGACTTCCAAAGATGATCCAATTGACAGTGGCATCAAAAGCTTGAAAACAGAGGAGATGAGGAAGCAGGGCTATGGATCTTGACTATGATGGGCACGAGGAATAGTGGTTGCAGATACAGGAAGACAACTGGAAAGAGAAGCCTTTGGAACACAGCTCCTGTCATTTTGAGAAGATGGCAGTGCTGGTGACCAAGGTGGTGAGTGGTTAAGATTGCGAATGTGTGGAGCAAGGTGAGGAAAGGACAAGGTGGGAGGATGTTAGTAGGACAGCCAGACTTACTGAGAAATAACAAAAAAGATGAATAAGTGACTCCAAAGAAATGCAAGTGGTCAAACAATAAATGAACAAAATGCATTAACTTTAATAAAAAGCATATAAATTTAGGAGTGGATATCAAACTTACAAAGGTTAGATGTAAGGTAATATTAAAAGTTGAGGAACCACCAATGGCCCGGCCCAGTCCAACTTTGACAGTGAACATCCAAGCTTCTGCCATCACTGGGCCTTTCCTCAGCATCTGCATGCGAAGAAACCTATTGTAAGAAAATGAGAAAGATGGGAACAATGTTTTAATCAGAGGTATTTATTAGGATTTTGTTTATTAGAATGAAATATCAATTAAAATAATACACGTCAATAAACTTCAATGACCTCCCCTGATCTGTATCAACATCCTGCTTTGATGCAACATGTCATTTAAGTAAATCTCAGTTTGTCCACTCTGGCAAGTGTTTGCGGCTGACTCTGGACGTGTTACTCCCTTCTCTTAGCTCCTTTAGCTATTTGTGGCCATATCCAGACATTTTTGATACTTAATCACATATAATCTTTGATAGTAACTGAACAGCCCCACGTGACTTTATAATTTGCCTCTGTGTCTTTCAATTTAATTCCACTGTAAGTATGAACAGAGCATATGTTCAGTAATAAGCATTATGGCTGCTCCTCCTACTGGATTGTATGTCCATAGGTGTTAAGAAGAGTAATTGTTTCCATCGACTGGGGTTCTAGAGAAGCCCCAGAAAGACCTCTCTGCAGTCAGGGCAATGAGTAGAGGCCCTCTACACGATGTGGTCAAGAATCCCTCATTCTTTCTCCTTTCCCATCCAGCTCTGTTTATTTGGTTTCTCTCCTCTCCCCTATCTCAAACGTGCCAAGGCAATTCTCACTGCTTGTACATAAACATTCTTTGTGGCCGGCAAGGGCCTCTGCTCTTGAGAACCATCTGACTTATCAGTTCCCATTTTACAGCCTCTGGTCTGACTCTTCTAAGTACTTATCTGTCCTATACACATCGTGCCAGAGATTTCTTTGTTAATATGTATCTCTGCATGTGCACATGAGTATGTGTAACTATATACCTTGTCCCCAGTATCTGCAGGGGATTTATTCCAGGATCTCCCCATGGGTACCAAACTCCACAAATGTTCATGTTCCTTACATAAGATGACATAATATTTGCATGTAATCTGCTCATATCTGGATGGAGTGGCAGTGGAGGGGAAGGAGAAAAAAATAATTAAGATGTGTTATGTACATGTACCATCTGCCTACAGTGAATATAATCATTATGTACTACAAACGTGCTAAAAACATTTTTAAAATTTCAAATCATTTTAAATTATTAAATTATTTTTAAATTTTTAAATCATATTAAATGAAATCATCTAAATTTTTATAATACTTTGCACAATGAAAATATTATGTTGTTTAAGGACAGCATAGTAATAATGAAAAACAGAAACCTCGACTTGA